>VZTO01001432.1:813-26960 GCA_013400615.1 Syrrhaptes paradoxus
AAGAGGGGAGATGGAGATGAGATGTGAGGAAGAAATGTTTTCCTGTGCGGGGGGTGAGGCAGTGGCCCAGGGTGCCCAGAGAAGCTGTGGATGCCCCATCCCTGGAGGGGTTCAAGGCCAGGCTGGATGAGGCTTTGGGCAACCTGGGCTAGTGGGAGGTGTCCCTGCCCATGGCAGGAGGTGGCACTGGATGGGCTTTAAGGTCCCTTCCACCCCAAACCGTTCTGTGATTCTGTGATTCCCCCTCCTCTGCCTCTCCTTGCCCCCACACCCCCTTTCTCCCCCCTCCTCACCCTGGTGCCTGTCTCCCACCTCTGAGACCTGTCTCCTCCCAGAAGCTCCTGCCCCAGCCTCAGTGCCCCACCTGCACCCTGTCTCCCACCCAGCACCCTGCCCACCCCCATGTCTCCCTGTCCCGGTGTCACCCTCTCCTGCCTCCTGTCCCAGCTCTGCCGTCAGGGCCACATGGCTGAAGTGTACAGTCTGTGTGTCGGGGTCCCCTGGGGGCTGGCAGGGAGGGGGGTGCCCAGCTCTGCAGGGGGTCCCTTCCCCATGCCATGGGAATCGCCCAGCACTGACACCCCCCACACCCCGAGTTCACAGGGTCTCTGTCCCGCAGGGGGTAGGCAGCGCCAGCCAGGCTGCGCACGCTGACGACGAGCAGGGAGATGGATCGTGGCGTCACCCTGCAGAACCCCTACGCCAGCGTCAACATCCCGCGGGAGCAGTTCCAGCAAAGCTTCATCACCCACTACCTGAAGGATGAGCCCACCGTCATCGCCAACCCCGCGGCCGTGCCCACCTACGGCGTGGAGGAGCGTGCGGACCCCACCAGCAGCTGGACCAGCCCGTCCATTTCCACTGGGAAGTCCTGGTCCCGGCCCTACAACCCCTATGCCAGCATGAGGATGCCCAACGGGGAGTCACCCAACTCCTTCTACACCGTCACCCTGGACAAGCCACCCAAGGGCCAGGAGCCGGAGGCCGGGGAGAGATGCTGGTGCTGCAGGTGGTGCCCCTGGTGCAGAAGGTGCTGCTGTGTCGTCTCCTAAGGGTCCTTGCCACACCCACGGGACATGCTGACCATGGGACAGTGCCAGGTGGCCCCACGGGGACATGGCTGCCCGGCCTGGGCATCCTGGGGAGCTGGGAGGTGGCACCGGCTGACTCTGCCGTTGCTTTTTACCCATGAGCTCTGCAGACAGATGCACTGGTGATGGGCACCCGCCAGCTCCTGAGAGCCCAGAGTGGGGCATGGGGGACCAGGACAAGTCCCCCCTGTCCCACTGAGGCCCGGGTGCCTTAAGGATGATGTGTGCCAACGCAGATGTCACCAAGAAGTGCCTACAGTGGGGAGGGGCAGCACTTTGAACCTGTGATCCTGGACACTGACCCTGCTGCTCTGCCCTTGCTGGGACACCGTCACGCTGGGAAGGTGCGGGCACTGCCGGCTGGAGGGTAGGTTTGGGGGATGGCAGCCCTGGGTGTGTGGCATCGTCATCACTGTCCTGGAGAGATGGAGTGGAGCCAGGGACAGGTCCCCAGCCAGGATGGGACCCACCTCCCCAAAACTGAGCAGTAATCCCCCCACCCACAGCATCGCGGGGATGCTGCAGTGCCTGTGCCACACTCTGGCTGGGGACCGCTCCTCCTCGCCATGCTGCCCATGGGACAGAGGGAAGGAGACAGGGAGGACAGACAGACAAAGCCTGGCAGGAGTGCCGGGCAGCACTCCAGCGCAGCACGTGACAGCACTGCACGAGTGTGGGTGTTAACGTCCCAGTGCCAGGAAACCCCCGGCCCCATTTGCTTCCTCCTGCCAGGCTGGTGGGGCACTGGGCACAACTCCCCTGCCCATCTGCTCCCATTGGGGCTGGTCCAGTGCCGGGGCTGGGTGCAGTGCCGGGGGCTGGGTGCAGTGCCGGGGCTGGGTGCAGTGCTGAGGGCTGGGTGCAGTGCCAGGGCTGGGGTGCAGTGCCGGGGCTGGGTGCAGTGCCGGGGGCCAGCCCAGCTCCAGCAGTGGGTAGCACTGGGGCAGTAGATCCCCGTCATTCTCCTTCTCCAACCCCCTGGACATGAAGGAAGGTGAGCGAGGCGCCCGCTGACCCACTCGCAGCGAGCTGGGGCGGCTCCGGGCTGGGGTTTTGGCTGGGGCTGGTGCCGGTGCCCTGGAACAAACCCGCTGTTGTGTTGCCGTCCCGTGGGCGGTCGTGCTGCCAGGCAGCAGCTGTGTCAGCGCCGGCGGCTGCTTGGGAACCGCCTGGTCTGCAGGGGCTTGGAAAAGAGCACGCACGTTAGCAGATGACTTCAGGGTGCCGTAAATAAAATTACAGCCGTCTCCTCCCCGGCCAAGGTACGCCTCCTCCCTTCGCCCTGGCTTTTCCGGGATTCCTGTGTTACTTCTTGTGTATCCTGGCGGGTTGTGTAAGGGCAGTTCGGGGGGCATGCAGCCCTCTCCCCCATCAAACCAGGCTTAACTCTTGCACTGCTGCACTCTTCAGGTCACTGCTGCCCGCTGCCCTGTGCCCCCCTCGCCCAGGCGTTCCCAGTACAGCCTACTCCTGCCTGACTGGGGATGCTGGCTGATGTTCAGCCTGGCCCTGCCAAGCTGGATGTGTGTCCTGTCCTTTGGAAAGAGAGAGCCTGGCTTGGAGGGGGGGCTGGGGAGGAGGTGGGTTCCTGGCTGGGCCAGCTAGGTGCTGGGGGGAATTGTGGCACTGCCCTGGCTGGCTGCAACCCCCTGGGAGCCCACCAGTGCTTGGAGCCCACCACCACTGGGATACTACCAGAACTGGGAGGCCACCACCCCTGGAAACCCACCATTGCCTGGAACCCACCAGCACTAGGAGCCCACCACTGCTTGGAGCCCACCAGCACCAGGGTCCCACCACAACTGGGAGCCCACCACCCCTGGGTTGCCACCACTGCTTGGAGCCCACCAGAACTAGGAGCCCACCACTACCAGGAGCCCACCACCCCTGATAGCCCACCACCTCCGGGATCCCACCAGAACTGGGAGCCCACCACTGCCTGGAACCCACCAGCACTAGGAGCCCACCACTGCTTGGAGCCCACCACCCCTGGGTTCCAGCCACCTCTGGGAGCCTCTGGGCTGGACTGGGCAGCAGCACAGGACAGGGCCCTGCCAGTTTTCCCTCCCCATCCCTGACCCTTCTGCCTGGCCCGGGTCCTGTGCCGGTGGGTGGCCTGGGGGGGTGCAGGATGCTGGCAGGGACGCGGTCCTGTGCTGCCTGCCCCGCACAAGGAGCACTCTTGTTCACCGGGCCAGGACCGTGGGCTGCTGGCGTGGGGACGGGCATCCCCTGTTTGCTTTTGTGGCCGTGCCACCCACCCTGCCCTGCCGCAGAGCCCCCCCACCGTGGGGGTGGGCTGGGATGGGGCGGCACCACCTTGGCTTGGCCAGAACCTGCATCCCACAGCAGCTGCTCAGCACCCCGGGGGTCTGTGTGGTTTGGGGACAGGTAACTGTCCCCAGGGGATGTGTGGCACCTTCAGCAGAGCCCTGGGCTGGCACTGGGGGGGGGCCAGGGGTGAGGGATGCGCTGGCCTGGCCCAGGCAGACCGCTGGCAGGGTCCAGCATCTGCCACAGTGCCATGTGTCACCGCTGCCCTTCGCTCTGTCTGACCTCGGGGCAATGGCAAACACGGGCTCCCTGCCAGGCTCCCGGGCAATGATTAATCCGGAGGCAGCAGGAAGCTGGTGGGGAGGGCAGGGGAGGGCAGGGGATGGGGGGGGGGGGCAGGGGATGCTGCCCCGCACCCTGAGGAGCTCTGGGTGACAGGGCAGCTGCGTGCACAGTCCCATGGGTGCTCCCTGGGTGTATTTCATTTCCAGGGGTGCGGAGGGTTGTGCTGGGTGATTGCAGCGCAGGTGATGATGCACGGCCCCCGGATCAGACCTTTGCACTCCCGGAGGGTGCCTCTCCCTGCCCCGCTGTGCCAAAGGTCCCTGCGGCTCGCGGGGATGAGTCCTGGGAACGGGAGATGACATTTCCCACCCCTGTTTGTCACTGCTGATTACAGATAAGCCACCTCCGTGCCCTGATTCGGGTGTTTCGGCTGGGCTCGTGGTGCTGAGCAGGGCTGAGGGCTGGTTTCGGGCAGTGTGCCCCTCGGTGCCACCCTGCGCAGCTTGGAGGGTGCACAGCCCATGTCACCCAAGGGTCCCCCCACCCCAAGCCCTGCCTGCGGGGTGCAGGGCGGTGAGCCGGGGTGCACAGCCCCACACTGGGGGCTTGTGTGCAATGGGCAGACGTGGCCAAGGGCGGCTGGGCACAACCCCTCGATGGGACACGGCGCTGATGGCGTCTGGGAGGGGACACAAGGGATGATGGGCAAAGGCTGGGGTGGGCTAGCAGGGGAGGCAGGGTGGCCTGCATGTCCCTGGGCACACGGCCATAGAGGGAGCACCCTGTGCCCAGCCAGGTGCCAGCTCTGCCCTGGGTGCTGCCACCCAGCCCGCAGGCACGCGGGGTGGTACCCCGACTGGCCAGGGCACGGTGGGGGTCCCACGGGGCTGGCTCCTGACCTGCCCAGGGCTCATGGCCCTTGCCCTCACCCCATCCAGTGGGTCTGGCCAAAATTGAGGTCCTTGGCACAGCCCCATTGCAGCCGGCCACTCTGCCATGCTTTGCAAAGCCCTGCCTTGGGGTGCCATCCCTGCATCTGGGGACCCGTGTGCACTGCCTGGGGACACCTGTGACAGAGGATGTGTCAGGGTCCTGTGCCAGGAGTTGGGGTTGTGCAGCCTAGAGAAGAGAAGGCTCCGGGGAGGCCTAATAGCAGCCTTACAGTACCTGAAGGGGGCTACAGGAGAGATGGGGGGGCTCTGGATCAGGGGGTGCAGGGACAGGACGAGGGGGAACGGTTTGAAGCTGAAAGAGGGGAGATGGAGATGAGATGTGAGGAAGAAATGTTTCCTGTGCGGGGGGTGAGGCAGTGGCCCAGGGTGCCCAGAGAAGCTGTGGATGCCCCATCCCTGGAGGGGTTCAAGGCCAGGCTGGATGAGGCTTTGGGCAACCTGGGCTAGTGGGAGGTGTCCCTGCCCATGGCAGGGGGTGGCACTGGATGGGCTTTAAGGTCCCTTCCCACCCAAACCATCCTGTGAGTCTGTGATTCTATGACACAGCCGCTGCACTCCCGGAGGTGGCTCTGCTGCCTGGCTCCCGAGCGCTGGCATCAAGGGGTCAAGTTTTTCTGCAGAGCCCCCTGACCCTGTGAGCCTCCTGGTCTCTAAACCCCCAGTTCCTGCTGCCGAGGAATGCTGGAACAACGTCCTGAGGGCAGCTGGAATGTTTGGTGGGCAGCAGCCCAGGAGAGTGGTACCTGCCCCTGCCTGCACTGCTGCCTCCCTGCCTGCACTGCTGCCTACACTGCTGCCTCCCTGTCTGCAGCAGCAGCTGCTGCCCTCTCCTGCTCCCACACAGAAGTGCTGCTGGGTGTCCTGCCAGCCCTGCCCTGGCTCCGGGATGTGCTTTTCTCCAGAGTGCAGGATCTGCCCCCCATCACTCTCTCTGTTTTAAATCTCCCCCCCCCTCCCCCAGCAGCACCCTCTGTGCAGAGGCTGCAGCATCACTGCTGCACCAAGGGCTGTGCTGGGGCTGGTGGCTGTGGGGACTGAGCCTACCACCAGCCTGGTGCTGTCACCACCCTGGGCCATGCATCGGCATGGACCTCGCAGGTGTCACCAAGGGGTGCTGGGCTTCTCCCCAGCCTGGTGATGGGTATCAGCCCTCGCAGAGCCCGGGGTAACTCAGCCCCCAAGATGATACCCCACAGGTCACAGCTGTGTCTGGGGCAGGAGCACCAGCCACCCACACGTGGGCACTGCCAGGTCAGCCCGGGCTGGAGCCTCGGTGTCCCCTCTCCAGCCCCAGCCCTGCCACCTGCCTGTCTGGAGCATCACTGTGCCCTCCTGCTCCCATCGCAATGTCCCCGCAGCCTGGAGCATCACTGTCCTCTCCCACTCAAGCTGCAGTGTCCCCGCAGCCTGGGCCACCTGGGGATGTGTCGGCTAGGGTGCGATGGGGTGTCTCCGCTGGCCAACATCTGCCCCGATGTTCTTAGCCATGGGGGTGGCCAAGGCTGTGGAAGGCTCCACCGCTGCTGCCCAGGAACAGCTGATGTCCATCCCTCCCACCTGCGGTGAAGCCCAGAGCCCCTTGGCCTCACGGGATGGTTTCTTCTGTTAATGGAGCAGAGGCGGGCGGTTAGTGGCTGCTCCTGGGGCTTAGATTTCGGAGGTCTTTGTTATCCGGGTGCTTGTAACCCAATCCCCGAGGCTTGGCTTCCTGGCAGCAGATCCGATAGCGCCTGTCCGTGAAAGGTGACCCCTCCCCACTGCCACAGCCACCAGCAGCTGCCAGGACTTGCGACTCCATCGAGACTCCAATGCTCTCCCCGGGACTGCCGCAGCCCCCCGTGATGGCACAGCCCTTCTGCCACCTCCCCTGAGCCCCTGGGGGAGCATCTCAGGACAGGTAGGGATGGGGGGCAGGGGAGGAGGGGGGTTCCCATGTACCCCAAAGCTCTTGAAGTCACCCATAGAGAGGGAGCGGGGTCTTGGTGACCTCCAGGAGAGGTTTGCAAATACCCTGGAGGGTACCAGCCCCCACCTGAGATGAGGCTGGACCCCTCAACTGCCCCCCACCAGGCTGCATGCCTATGCCTGCCACGGCAGCTGGGCACAGCCTGGGGCTGGCAAGGAGCAGGGCTGTGACACTGCTGGGTCCCCTGAGCACTGCTCCCTGGCCCCCCTGGCCAACCCCTCCTGCCCACCCCGTGTCCCCCACTGACCCCAGGCCTTGGCCAGCCCCTCTTCCCCATGGGCGGGCAGAGCTGGCAGAGCTCCCGGCGGGGATGCAGCGTAGCACTGGGGAAATGCATCCCCTGTGGATGCGAGGGGAACCCCCTGCCACGGTGGGGTCCTGCTGGCCACGGGGCGGGCACAGGCGGGGATGTTGGGCAGTAAGCCCCTGGGAACCCACCCCCTGGGACTGATCCCCACCTTTTCCTACATGTCAGATGCACTCGGAGGCGGCATCGCCTGCCTGGGCCCCCTCCCCAGCGCAGGGCTGATGGGTCCTCTCGCCCTCCCCTCCCCAGCATGTCCCAGTCTGGTGGCAGCCCCCGAGCAGAGGACACGGGGCTGCATGTCGAGGTGCAGGCGTGCACCCCAAGCCGGGGCAGCCCGCGGGTCGAGTGCATCATCTGCTACTCCTCCTACGACCTGTGCGGCCGGCTGCCGCGCCGGCTCTACTGCGGCCATACCTTCTGCCAAGCCTGCCTGAAGCGCCTCGACGCCGTGGCCAACGAGCAGCGATGGATCCCCTGCCCGCAGTGCCGCCAAAACACACCCACGCCGCGCGGCGGTGTCGCCATGCTCGACCTCGACCTGGCCACCTTCCTCGCCGTCAAGGCTGACAAGGAGCATCCCCGGGGGACCGGCAGGTCCCAGCCCGACTCGGCCACCAAGGGCTCGAGCAAAGAGCCAGCGGTCACCCAGCAGCCGGTGGGGCTGTGCCAAGACGCAGTGCCCCCAGCATCGTTCCCCCGCCGTGGCTGCTGCCGGCCGTGCCTGTGCTGCGGGGTGACGGCAGCCTTTGAGAGCTGAGCGGGGCGAGGGGGCTGCTGAGCTCCTGGGGTGCCGTCTGGGACCATTTTTGGGGACCCCACACCATGCCCCAGACCCACGTGTGGACAGCAGCGGTGGGGCTGTGCTGGCAGCTTGCTCAGGGCTTGCTGTCCATTCTGCCAGGATTTGGGGTACAATGAGGGGGGGGTGAGGATGTCCCCACCCCCTCATCTTGCCCACTCACCCCTCTGGCAGCTCAGAAACCTGGTCCAGACATCTTGGACGTCCCCTGGTCCCTGGCCCTGCTCCTGCCGGGCTGTGCCGTGCCTCTGGTTCCACACCCACTGAGCGTTCCCAGGCAGGGGACACGGGATCCTGGCACAGTGCAGCGACACAGTGATGCTCCAGGGAGTGTGTGGCACCCCGAAAGCTTCATGCTATTAAAGAACACTCTGCTGGCCCTGATGGGCTGCATTTCTTGGTGAGCCCCTGTCCAGCCCCAGGCAAGCCCTGCCTGCAGTGGGGGTGTGACGGGACAGTGGCCCTGCCACATTGCTGTCCTGCAAGTGTTTGCTCTCTTTGCCCTATGCATGAGAAATGTGGGTGCTGGGGTAGCTGGGCACCTGAAATCGAGGATGACAGAGCCTGTGGGAGCTCCTGCTGGCCCTTGTGCTCCAGGGCTTGGGCCAGGTTTGGTTTTCTTGCCTGACCCCCTCCACCTCCCTGCCCACCCACAGCCTGTGCAGAGCCCCTCTGCTGCTTTTCCAGCTTGTCCCTTTGCCTGGCTTTCCTGCCGGACTCCAACCAGGGGGTGCAAGGATGAGAACCCCAAGAGTCAGGTGTGGGTGTAACAGAGGCCAAATGGGGAGGACTGGGAAGCACCAGGGCGATGCTCACGCAGTGCTTGGGCAGGACTCGGTGCTGCCTGGGCAGCTCCTGCGGCCCTTCCTCAGAGCCCATCTCCTGCAGCTGTTTTCCATGTGGTTTGTGAGTTCTTGCAATGTCCCACCCACCCCTTGCACAGCACCCACCCCTGCACAGCACCCACCTCTGCACAGTGCCCATGCACAATTCTGCCACTTGGTGTCACCTGCCGAGGTGTTCCCAGCAGAGCCCATCCCAGGGAGCTCCGGCCGTGGGAGGGGAGCAGCAGGGGTTCCCCAGGGCAGAGGTGACCGGCGGGGACAGCAGCAGTGTGGCGAGGTTTGGGGACTCCATTGGGTGGGCATCTGCCTGCCTCGGGTCTCTAGTCGCATGGAAACATGCGATACATCGAAGCCTTGACGGATGGGATAAAAGCTGACACAGAATCTTAAATCACCCTCTCCTCTGTCTTCATCTCTCTCAAATGAGGCTCTGAGCAGCCTGGGCTAGTGGGAGGTGTCCCTGCCCATGGCTCGATGAGCTTTAAGGTCCCTTCCTACCCGAACCGTGCTGTGATTCTGTGATTCTATGAAATGCTGCACGGGCAGGTGGTGGGAAGAGTTTGGGAAGGGCCCATCCCTACCCCAGCGTGGCTCTGTGCACAGATGCCAGCAGCACACTGTGCTGAGCCCAGCACCTTGGGTTCCAGCTTTCCTGTGGTGGAGGGTGACAAAGGCCCCTGGCTCCCTGTCCGCAGCCCCAGGTCCCTGTCCCCGTGCTCCCATCCTGCTCCGCTGTGTTTCCCCAGCCCAAGCCGTGAAGCCTGGCCCTTGCCATGTCCCTCTGCTCATGTCCCCACTTCTCCCAGCCACTGGCCAGGCTCTGAAGGAGTTTATCCGCCTTTCCATCGGTTCATTCTGGGAATGCTCTTGGCGTGCTGGCTGGGCACCCCAATTTCCACCCCTTGGCTCCAGCAGCGTTCTGTGGGTCAGCACAGCCCCCGAAGCCGTCCTTTCACAGCGGGTGCCTGGAGCAGCCTCTCCAGGTGCTGGCCCTGGGGCCGAGCTGCTTCATTCACCAAAACTGCAGGAGGAGACGTGTCAGCGGGGAGCAGGGCGCTGGTGGGTGCAGCCCTGGCTGGAGATGGGGACCGGGGCTCTTCCTGCAGGGCGCTGGTCCAGAGAAGAGGGAAGTGACAGGGACCCATGCTCTGCCCAGCGCTGTCAGCGTGTGAAGGGACAGTGGTGGCACTGCTGGGGGGCAGGACCCCGAAGGGTCCCCAGCTTGCAATTGCAGAGGCAGGCAGGCAATGTGGGAAAACAGGAGTGGGGCTGGGCACGGTGTCCCTGGCAGGCAGGACACTGGGGACATCTCTGCTGCCATGTGCCATGGAGGTGTGTGGCAGGCAGAGGAGCTGAGATGGGTTTGCAGCTTCCTGAGATCTCTGAGCATGAAAGCTGGAAATGGCCTTGCTTGGTTGGTTGGGTTATTTTTTGTTTTTTTGTGTTTTTTTCCCAATGACTTTTGCACTTCTCACCTGATCCCAGATGGCTGCAGGCGCTGGGCAATGCAGCCCCTGGGGAGGAAGAGCATTTTGGGACAGGGCTGCCTAAAAATTCAGGTCCCCATACAGCCAGCAGCTGCTGGTGGGATGAGCGGGTGCTGCAGCTCCACGTGGCTGCAGGTTTGTGTCTTGCTCCGGGGCAGGGCTGGGCTGGAGGATTCCTCTGAATTATTTCCAGATGGGGATTAATGCAGCAAACCGAGTTTGCTGCAGGACAGATAAACAAACCAAAGCTCCTCTGGATGCTATTAATAACCTGCCTGCTGCCGCTGCTTCTGCCCCAGCTTTGGGAATATTCTGGTCCTGGCCTGGGGTGCCGGCTTGCACTGCCTTGCTGCCCCCCAGCCCTTTGGGCATGGTGTGGGCAAGGTGCCAAGGATGTCCCGTGCGAGGACAGGCTGAGAGAGTTGGGGGTGTGCAGCCTGGAGAAGAGAAGGCTCCGGGGAGACCTTCCAGCAGCTTCCAGTGCTGAAAGGGGGCTACAGGAGAGATGGGGGGGCTCTGGGTCAGGGGTGGAGGGATAGGACAAGGAGGAATGGGTTTAAGCTGCAAGAGGGGAGATGGAGATGAGATGTGAGGAAGAAATGTTTTCCTGTGCGGGGGGTGAGGCAGTGGCCCAGGGTGCCCAGAGAAGCTGTGGATGCCCCATCCCTGGAGGGGTTCAAGGCCAGGCTGGATGAGGCTTTGGGCAACCTGGGCTAGTGGGAGGTGTCCCTGCCCATGGCAGGGGGTGGCACTGGATGGTCTCTAAGGTCCCTTCCCACCCAAACCATCCTGGGATTCTATGGTTCTATGATGACTCCTCTGGGACTGTGACTGCTGGGATCCCAAACGCCAAAGCTGCTGCAAGGGTGTGGGTGGAGGACAGGGGCTCTGCTCCAGGTCCCCGCTCAGGCTGAAGGTGGGATGAGGCACTGCCGGTGATGTCCCCTGAGCTCTGCCAGGGCTGGTGGGCACTGGGAGGTGTCACCTCTCCTCTCCGTAGGCACAGAGAGGTGACACGTCTCCTCTCCAGCTTTCTGCTGCGGAAGTCAGGCGACTTTGAAACCAAAGCAGGTGTAAACTGGGTGGAGGCAGACTTTGAGCCCTCTCATTCCGGTGCTGCCATGCGAGGGTGAGGATTAACAAGTTATGGGCAGCTGCAGCCCAGCAAGCTCACCTTTCCCACACCGTCTCGTGTAGGGGCTCCTGCGTGTCCCCCAGTGTGCACGGAGGTGTGTGATCCTGCTGGAGAGGGGGAGGATGGCTCCTGGGACTCACATCCCACCCTCCCCGATTTGGCTTGTGGTTCCTGGCAGGGGCAAACAGAACGTGGCCACAGGCTGGTCTCAGCGGGGTGGCCCGTGGCTCCCAGCACAACCCCACTGAGGATCCGTGGGCATGGTGGGTGGCACAGAATGTGGGGTTAGACCTGTCAATGGGATGATTTCAGCTCTGTCCCCCCCCTCCCCAGCCAGCTGTGAGGGTCCTGGGTCCATACACCCCTCTGTACATGGCTGGTGAGGCAGCACACCCATGGGGCATGTCCCGGGGGGAGGATGGGGACGAGGAGATGAGGTGGTTTGGTTGTTCCCAGCTCTGCAGCTGGCACTGTACACAAGCAGTTAATCCCAGGCCGCACAGAGCTGGCTCTCACCTGGCTGGAGCAGCGCCTGGCAGAGGGAGGGAGGAGGGCTCGGCTCCGCACCTTGCCAGGACAGGCATCACTGCAAAAATATTTGCTGAAAAAAAGTACAACTCCACCCTGAGGAAAACTGCGGCCGGGAGCACATCCCGCTCCGGGTTTGCAGACAGAGCGTGGCGGTGAGTGGTGCAGGGGGGAATGCGCAGGGCTCCAGGGAGCCGAGCTCCTGCACCAGCTCCCCTTGCAGACGGGCACTGCCCAGCACCTCTGCTCAGCACCGCCGGGCTCACCCAGGGGTGCCAGGAGAGGACGGGCGGCTGGGCAAAGCGAGAGGCACTGGGGTCCCTCGGTGGGCAGCCATGGGCAGCTGGAGGGTCCCCAGCGCGGTGCTGGGCTGCCTGCTGCTCCTGCGCCCGCTGCCCTCGCCCGCCTGCCCTGACGCCTGTCGCTGCTCCTCGGAGGAGGCGGACTGCAGGGAGCACGCCCTGCGTGAGGTGCCGCAGAGCCTCTCGGCCAACACCAGCGCTCTGTGGCTGGGCTACAACTTCATCGCAGTGCTGGGGCCGCGCTCGTTCCCAGCCCTGCCGGCGCTGCTGCTGCTCAGCCTGCCCCACAACCTGCTGGGGCTGATCCACAGCCAGGCGCTGCTGGGGCTCGGGGCGCTGCAGGAGCTGGACCTCAGCCACAACTACCTCACTGCGCTGACCCCTGAAACCTTCCAGCCCCTTGCCAGCCTGACCACGCTCAACCTGAGCGGCAACAGGCTGAAGGAGCTGGAGCCCAGGGTGCTGCGTGCCCTGCCCCAGCTCCGAGCCCTCTTCCTGCAGGACAACCCCTGGGTGTGCAACTGCGACATCCTGCCCCTCTGGTGCTGGCTCAGACAAAACAGGGAAAAAGTGCAAGGTGAGTGCCCACAGGACCGTGTCCCTACTCCCCCCACCCGTTCCATGCTGGCTGGCCACCCCGTTGGGGCTGAGGCAGGACCCAGCACCCTGTTGCCAGCTGGCCATGTGGTTGGTGACTGTGGGGGTACAGCGAGGTCCCCCGGGACCCGTCCCCAGGGGCCTTGGCAGCTCCTGTGTCTGCTTGGGTGGATGCATCCCTGGGCCTGGTGCCCACCCTCGGTCCATGGCCACCAGCCTGGGGAGCAGGGCTGGGCAGTGGCCCCATGCCGGGCATGCAGCGCTGTCCCAGTGGCACCAGTCCTGCTGTGCTGAGGGCAAGGAGTGATGGGCAATGGGCAGTGGAGGGGGCAAGGTGACCCTGTGTGCCAGGGTGGGCATCACCACTGACCAGCCAGGACTCAGTGCCTTCATCCCCTTCCCCACTGCCTTTATGAACACGGGTCTGATCCTGAATTTCTTCCCCCGTGACCCTCGGTGACAGACAGCTCTGCCAGCGAGGTCTCTCCATCTGCTGCCACCCCCTGCTGCTTGCTTCCAGCTTGGGTGCACACTGTCATTCTGCTGCTGGGACCTTCTGTGGCATCTCCAGGCTGGCTGCCCGCTGCTCCCCACGCCTGTCCCCTGGGAATCATGCCCACCACCTCACCTACCCCATCTATCCCTGTCCCAGACCTGTTTTCCAATGCCCCCTCCACCACTGCACCCACCTCCCCATCCCATCCCGCCCCATCCCATCCTGTGACATCCCGTCCCATCCCGTCACATCCTATCCCATTCCACTCCCTGGGGCACAGGACGTAGATGATCCCTGAACCCTCTCTGTTCCCCTTCTTTGTGCCCTGCCCAGGGCAATCTTGATCAAGCTAGCCTGATCCCGTCTGTCCCTTACAGACCTGCCGTTGCCACTGTCCTTGACACCTGCCTTGTCCCAGCTTCCCAGTGTGACTCTCAGCACTGCTTTTCTCTTCCAGAGAAGAATTTGCTCCTCTGCAGTGTCCCTGTGCAGCTGAACGAGTATCCCATCATGGCCTTTGGGAATGAGTCCTTCAGGCAGTGCCAGGACATGGGACTGTCCGCCCAGCAATACATGGTCTTCTCAATCATTGGACCATTCTCCTTCATAGCCAGCATCATCTTCTGCACCTTCATGGGCTCCATCACAGTCGTTTACCACAACCTGCGCAGGGAACCCCACTTCTGGAGGAGACCCCACATCTGCAGGGGCCGCTGAGGGAGGGCGACCAGGCGTTAGCGCTGGAAGGCTGTGGTCCATGCCTGTCTACAGATGCCTGGACCCCCTGTTGCAAACATTTCCCTGTGGACCACTGAGAGGATGCTCTGTTCCTGGACATCACTTTTCTTCCTCGTCCCAGAGTCCCCCAGGATGATGCCAGGCTCCCTCTGCCCACTGCCAGGGGGAGCAGCCCCCAGCTCACCCCCCTGCACAGCACGATCTGACGGCAGCTGCTCTCTGCGTTTCAGGAAGCTTCCCGAGGCCACCCCCTGACCTGCACATCCCCTTTCAGGGGGTGGCCTGGGATCCCCCTCCTCCAGCTCACCCTGTTCTGCTCCTCTGCTGCCCAGGGGCCTCGGGACGCACCTTAGGCCTCCATGTGCCTTTTAGTGCCTCCGGGAGTCCCCGTGTGCATCTCAGGACACGCCGTATTCCTCTGGGTGCCTTTCAGTGCACCCCAGGAGCCTCTGCCTGCCTTTCAGTTTGCCCCAATGCCCTCCTTGGGCCTTTTTGTGCCCCCAGCACACCCCATCTGGTATTCTGTGACCCAGCAGCCTCAGGGTGCCTTTCTGTGCCCTCAGGACCCCTTGGCTTGCCTTTTTATGCATGCAAATGCCACCTGTTTGGCTTGCTGTGTCCTGACAGACATCGTTTTGCCTTTTGGAGCACCTGAAGATCTCTGGGTGCTTTTGGAGCTCTCCAGAGCCTCCATGGGACATTCAGAAAGCCCCTGACCCCTCTGTGTGCTTCTCAAGGACAGGGCAGGCTGTGAAATGTTTCTTTTGATAGCTTTTTTTTTCTTGAGACAGGGCTGCTGATGCTCAGCCAACAGCCAAGTTCTAGGGTGAGACTGAGGTTTAGGGTGAGGCTTGGAAAGAGTCAAAGCCTTGAGTTCCCATTGATGTGGTTCATCGAAGGGGCTGCCAAAAGATGGGTGAGGCTGCACAACATTTCCTCCTTCAACAGCTTTTCCCTTGGCTAGAGCTCATCCCAGCCCAAAGTCTAGGGCTAGCTCAGTGAGGAGCTCAGGAGTGGGGACAAAGGAGCCCATTGTGTGTTTACAGCCCAGAGCCCACAGCCCTTGCTGCTGCCTCACTTCCCATCACCCACACACAGGGGTTGCATCTTCCTGCCCTTCCCTGCAGAAATGCTTCTCCCCTGCATCGCATGGAAATGTTTAGTGAACGTATGGGGAGGTGGCCTGGGAGGAGCTGGAGTGTGCTCCAGAGGAAACCACAGGCTGGGGTGACAAAAGCTTCTCTCAAGGAGGAGCAACAGCCATTCTGGCATTAGTTCTTATTGCAAAGTGAAAAGAGACACAACGAGGTGACTGTGACCACCAACTTCCCCCTGTTCGCCCATCTCTTGCCCAGCACAAGCTGAGGGACAAGGCAGAGATGTGGCAGGGGTGGATGCATCCTTTGGCAAACTCTTGGCAAGGGTTAAATAAATCATGCAGAGAATAAACCAAATGTCACCTCAGTTGTGGCTTGATCCCATTTTTATTTTCAGAAGAGAAACCAACCCAGCGTGCTGCCCCACTGCTCAATTCCCACTCAGCATTTCTGCGGTGCCTGTCCCTGGGGAGGGGTGCGAGGGCTGCGGGAGATGATGAAGCAGCAGCTCCTCCAGTGCTCCCAGCCCTGCACCCGGGATGGCTGCAGGACCTCTGCCAGGATCAGCCCCTTGCACAGAGCCTTTCCCAGGAGCAATCCCGGCTTTCCCAGACCCTCTCTAGTGACACCATGCAGTCCTTCCCGAGAAGTCCAGGGCTTCCCATTTGGAGCTGGGATCTCGCTTGTCACCCTGCATGGCCACCTGAGCCCTGCTCCTCCTCCCTGATCGTCCTGAGGCTGAGACCCCCGTGTAGGCTGGGCTGGTGGTCTCAGCAGATGGGGAGCATGCTGTGAATGAGTGATGTTGCTTCAGTTCAGCCCAGGGGACCTGCCTCTCTGTTTTGCAAATCTGTCGGGGCACCTCCCTATGGATGGGCTGATGTGTGGTGACCTCCCTGCCTTCACCCCTGCAGTCACTCTCTGTTCCCAAAGCCAGCCCCACTGGCAGAGCCCCACGCTGGCTCCTGGGACCTGGGGAGCATGGCAGCAGCAGAGGACTGTCATCCCCTGGAGGGAGGTGGGTGAGAGCCAGCTGCCACCGTGCTAGCATTTGGAGATTTCAGACTGTCCCCGGCCCCCCACTGCCAGCCCTGTCCCCCCACTGTCTGTCCATCAGCCTGGCATCCTGGAACGGTGATGCCCCTTCTCTCCCGGTCTTCCCTGGAGCTCCTGGCCNTCCCCCTGCTGCCAGCCCTGTCCCCCCACTGGCATCCTGGAACGGTGATGCCCCTTCTCTCCCGGTCTTCCCTGGAGCTCCTGGCCTTTCTCCCTGCTGGCTTCTCCATCCCTCCCCGTCCCTCCACCTTTCACGGTTTGCAAACCCTGCAGCAGCCCTGGGCGAGGCTCTGATTCAGCGTAGGGCTCCCTGCCAGCTTTGCCACAAGGTAGAGACAGAAAAGAGGCACACAGCACTGGAATAAACCGCTTCATGATCCAGTCTAGACTTTACTGAGCTCTTGCAAAAACTTGGTATTAATGTTACATCAACGTATAAAGTAGAATGGGTCCAATTGCTCAGCTGGAGCGAGATGAACTTGATGGAGCCACTGCAGTCAGTGGGATGATGCTCACAGACCTCAGCTGCCGTCTGAAAATCCTGCCTGCAAAGGCTGCCAACCCTCAGGGGGAAGCCCCTTCTGCTCGGCTGGGGCAAGGAGAAGGCAGCTCATGCTGCTGGGGCTTGGTACCACCTTGCAGGTGGGTTTTCTGCCTTTGGCGGAGGCAGGATGTGGTGCTGCCGGTGCACGTGCCGTAGCTCCTCATCACCAGCCTGGCTGGTGCCAGATGCTGCCTGGATGCTGGTGACTCCACACCCGCTCACAGTGCCCACGGGGCGGGTGCTCAGGGATGCTGGCACATGGGCAAGTACACTTGAGGGGAGGAAGCTGTGGGGAGGAACGGCGTCAGCCTGTCTCGTTTGGTTCCCTTCTCCCAAGCTGGGATCCAGTTTCCACATCTCCAGGTTACAGCCGGATGCAGCCATGTGAGCTGGGGCTGCAGGGCTGCTGCGGGAGCTTCTGGCAAGTTGATACCATGACTGAGGGTGTCAGGGAAGATGCCAGTGTCCCGGCACTGCAGGTGGGCTGGGTGGACGCTGCAGACACCCCAGCAGGCAGCAAGACACGACCGGCCGGCAGCATCTCTCCTTGCATTGCTGGTGCTGCAGCAGTGTGGAGCTTGGCTGAAAGTCGAAGCAGCCATCTAGAGCCATTTCTGTGGAGATGTTCCTGGCCAGGAGAGCCACGGTGTGAGAGCTACATGCTGGCTGTGGCCAGGCCCTGGGCAGACCTTCTGTGCAGGAGAAAACACATGGGGAGCCAGGATCTTGTCTGAGAGCATGTGATGAGCTCCAGGGTACCACGTTTAGCACAGGAGCGTGGGCTGCGAGGCCGGGAGCACTCCTGCTGCAACAGACCACGTACGGGAGCCAAGTCGTAGCCACGGGCTTTGAGCACAGGCTGATGGAAGGAGGTTCATCCCCCGGTGAGGAGCAGAGCACACACATCTTCCACCCCAGCTGCAGAGGCAGGGGTCACTCAGCACACCAGGAACACGTGCCCAACCTGCCGAACCCTGCCAGCTGCTCCAGCCGCTTGGGACCACGAGCACATCGCACTGGAGCCCTCCAGGGTGGTGGGAGCCGTGGATCACGTCGGAGAGGCCGTGCATGTGCTGAGAAGCCTGAAGCCTGCAAAGTGAAGCACATGGTTGTCGCCTGGCACCAGCTCTGCCCGTGGGAGAGCCGGCACCGTGTGCCTTTCCAAGTCCTTTCCCCTCGCAGGTAGCCAGTCAGTGGCAATACTGATCACCAACAGCACTGGTTGGAAGCAATTATCTCTGTACAGTGAAGTCCAAACCGCGTCCTGGTTCTGCCGTGCGTTCTGGGGCACGGGCATGGCAGCAGGCCTGGGAAGGGAGGGAGATTTACAATGAAGTCACTGTGTATGGATGAAGGATGCTTTCCTCCCATCTCACCCAGAAGAACCCATCAGTGTCCCTTGAAAGGCAGCCCTGGCTGTGCCTTCCTGCTGTGCTGGGCAAGGACTGATGGCCCTCCGGGAGAAGGTCACACCACAGTGCTGACAGAGGGGTCGGAGAGGTTGAGCTGGCCGGTGATGTCGGTGGGATGATATTGCTGCAACACACAAATACACAGACAAGGAGAAAGACGTGTTAGGCAGTTCTGGCACTCGCCCCCGCCTCTGCTAACACCCCATGTGTCCCTACAGGATAGCTCTCGGGGGGGATGCAGCGGGTCGAAACCTGCTGCTGGCTGAGGTCCCCTTCCCAACGCAATCCGGGCTTGTGCAGAGGTCATTGCAGACACTCTCCAAGCACCCTACGGTGGGGCAGGGAGGATGCCCGGGAGCGCGGCGCTGCTTCTGCAGAGCGTGGCAGCTGCGTCGCCGGCAGAGCGAGCCCCTCTCTGCTCTGGGAGAGCTACAAGACAAAGCCTGTGACTAATCAGCCCAGCCCACGGCTGAACCTGTGTTTGGAGGGTCTGGCTGGGTTTCAGCATCTCTCTGGTGCCAGATCAAGCTGTGCTTTGAGGCCAGGGCGTTTCACCTCCTCGCTTGAACGACTCTGCTGTGGCTATCCTTACATGCAGGTGAGATGTGCGGTGTGATTGACTTGCGGTAAACTGTAGCATCAATTGCTAATGAGAAAAACCAGCCTGTGTTGGGGATGTGGCCTGGATTTGGGATTCTGCACTCCTTATGGATGGGGGAGCTTGGGAAACACTCCCTGGGAGAGACCTCCCCAGCTGCAGTCCCACCAGCAAGCAAATGGGGAGAGCAGAGAGGGCAAGAAAAAAGAAGTCCTTCCTCCCCAGGCAGGAATTTACAACTGGGCAGTTATGTTCTCCCTTCCTCCTTCTCTACTCCCTTCCTCTCCCCGTTCCACTCTCCTAACTCCAGACCCTGACCTGGAAGCCCTGTCCAGCCCCACTGCGAGAGCAGGTGGCACTGAGCTGCTCCTTGGGGACCTAAATTGGTGCCAGGGCAGGAACGGGTCTCGGTGGGTCTCATGTGCTGCTGACCCTCTCCAGTGACATTTGCCCGGCCCTTGCACCACGCTACCCAGGAGGGCTGCTGTCTGCTGGGCTCTCGGGAGGCTCCTCGGTGACGGGATTGTCCCCATCTTGTGTTGGTCAGTGGCGACCGTGGCCCCCGCGGTGCTGCTGGTGGCTCTGGCACTGTGGCTACCCTGTGTGGCCCTACGCCCTGCCTCCTGCTGCGGGAGGTCTGGGGTCCCCCCCAGCATTGCGTGGGGTCTTTGGGGCTGCCCTGCTCTGCCCAGTTTTGTGCTTCACTGGGACCCCTCAGTGGGGAGCTGCTGGGGTGGGAGCAGGAGCCAGGATGCTCCCGTGTCTCCAATACATGCTCCGGGAATGTGCTGACACTCCGGGAGCATCTCATGGGATCACTCTTTCATTTAGGGGACTAGCTAATATTAAAATGGAGCCTCTGAGAAATTCCTGGTGGTGACCTTGCTTTGCTAAGTGGCAACACCTCGGCTGTCACCTGTTGGCACAGAGAACAGCTGGAGCAATCCCAACGTCGCTCTGCTGCCCTGCGGGGACCTTTTTGTGGCTATTCATCAGCCCACCAAAAAAACCATCTCTCCCAAAAACGGGTGCAGCCACCCCCTTCTTGCAAAAAAAATAGGATTCCGGCTAAATGCAATTTTCCCTTTCCATAGCAAAACGGCCAGGAGGCGTGCGCTCATGGGACAGGGCTGGATTCCCGCAGGGAAGAGAAGCGACAGGGAAAAGGGGAGAGGCTGAGTGACTCACTGGTGGAGAAGAAGGAGGAACTTGAGATACAAAAGCAAATGGGCAGAAGAAAGGTCCTTTGTTAAATATCCTGCCTGATGCAAGCCAGGGGGAAGAAAGCGGTGTGTGCATGTGTGTGTGCATGCGCCTCGGTGCACGTGTTTGTGTGGCTGCTGTGGTGGAAAGCTGGAGGTCTAGCAGGGCAAGCTGGGGCGTTCTGGCCTCTCTGCACAGCTCCGGGGGTGGGAAATGCTAAAATAACCAAGCGAAGTGGGGAATCTGGCCAGAAAAATTAAAATACAAGAGCATGGCTTTTGATTTGAAAGCATATCTCCTCCAATCACAGAGTTATCACAGGGTAACATTCTCATTTACTTTTTTTGTGTAAAGTTCATGCATGCAATTTTTAATAATAAAAATTAAAAAGAAAATAAAATAAAAGAAAAGAAAAAAAAACAAGAAAATTGTCATATCAAAACTATGTTAAACTAATGCTAGAAGCACATATCAGTAATTTAGGGCAAATTATGTTACAGGGATGGTGCAATTATCCCCAAACCAAACATTATAAAGCCAAGAAATTAATCAATATTAACTGTAGAAGAGACTCAAACATGTTAAGGTATGGAAGTGAAGTGAAGGCACCAAAAACTTTAAATGACAACCAGGAAGAAAATATAGACAAGAACTTAATATGTCTTTAAAAATGACTTCAACCTAATCTGGGCTCATATGGTAGTCCCTGGCTGGTGGAAGATTTTCTGGAAGAATTTTGGTTTTCTTTTTTTTTTTTTCAATTAAAAATTAACATTCCAGCTAAATGCAATCTTGCTGTAGAAAATGTCAGCTTTCCTTAAAAAAAAAAAAAAATAGTTGTCTTTGACCTACATTTGTCTTTGGGGCCAAAAACTAGGTTCTTTTTCAGCCAAGAAGTGTTTGGCTTTGGGATGGCTGATCCTTCACTGGGAAGGTGACCTTTTCCATCAACCCCCGGGGTTCTCCACCAGGTCTGGCACCATCCCCGCGGCCGCAGGGCGAGCATCGCCTCGCAACGCCGGGCCCTCGCTTGGCAGTGGCGTGGGACGTGTGTCATGCTGTGTCTGGAGGGGGGGATGCCCGTGGGCTGACGTGGTGGCTCTGCGGGGGCTGATGACGGCTGCGGTGGGGAGGGGTCTAAGGGATCTGTGCGCCTCGTTACGTGTCTGTACGAAATGTGCCGGCTCGGAAGGTGTCTGTGTGGTTTATGCGTCTCACATGGCTTCTGTGGGGTTGCAGTATCGTGGGTGGCTGCGATGGATGGCAGTACGTCAGCTCTGCGAGTGCTATTCGAGTTGCAGGAGCTGCCTATGGGGAACACATGCATCTCCTCCTGGGGCGGTGGGGATGATGTGCCGCGGAGAGGCTGTGCAGCTCGGGTGATGGTGGGCGCTAGGACGTTCAGAGTGGGGCGGTAGCTTCCCAGGGCTGTCTTGGCTCCATGGTGCCAGCCTGTCTCTCTGGCACTCCTGAGGGACCATTCTGCAGGGCTGCAGAGCAGAATCCATTTTTAAAACTCCCGACAACGAAAAGGAAAGAAGCAAGGCCACCAGGTTTGCGTCTTTCACTCGCTAGCCAGGAGAGCCCATGGGGCTGGGGTCAGCCTGGCCTTCCAGCCCCATGGGCTCTCAAGCCTTGCCCCTCTGAGACCTGGTGTGGGCCCGCGGCTCTGCCGAGCACCCTCAAACAGAGCTCCTCGCTGCTTTCTCGTCTTTACGAGGACCCCAGGCAACGTGTCCCAGCATGCTACGTACTCATGGGGCCTTCCACAGCAGGAGGGCGTTGGGGTCTCTGGGCCAGGGCTGCTGCGTAGAAGCGGAGGGCACCCAATGGCAGGCTGTGACATGACCTGGTGGCAGCACCCTCCTGCTGGCCTCTCACCCTGCAGAGCGACCAACAGGCCTGCCCGACATCACGACAAAGCTTGCTCCACCATAGGTCTCTTGCAATAGGTGGACCTTGGACTGCTAGCCTCCATCTTGGCCCCGTTGGCTCGGATGTTGGCCCCAGTAGCCTGTTCTTGACCCAACTAGCCTGATTCCCTGGGGAATGTGTCCCGGGGCCCCAGCCACGTCACCCCATGGCAGGTAGAAGACTGCAACAGGCTCTCAGGCGTTGTTACCCATAGCTGCCCCACAGATGCAGCTACCCCCAAAGCAGGGACCATCCTCTGGGATGAGCCATCCTCCATGACTTGCCCATGAGCAACATGCCAAGAAGAGCGTGGCCAGGGTCCAAAGCACGGGGAGGCCGATGCTGCACTGGTCCCCACTGGGCCAGGGAAGGGGAGACCATGGCCCCACCACTTGGCCATGGGACCTCTGGTGCAGGTGGTCCCTGGCTCTGGTCAGCTCAGGGCATTGTAGGGGTCCTACCCTGGGACAGAAGGTGCTGTGGAGTGTCATGGGTTAGGGTGGATGGCACACCATGGAGCAGGATCAGACCCAGGATGCCTCCCCAAGGAGAGAGCGATGCAGAAGGGATGTACCAGGGTGCCCTGTGCCAGCTGCCCCATTTTTCCTCATGTGTCCTCCTCTCCTGTGCCCACCATGGGCACTGGTCCCCACAGGTGCTCAGTTCACTGTGATGCTCCTGATCTCCCAGGACAGAATCCCTTGGTTTCCTAACCATGGGGTGGTTCCAACAAAAGAAAACATGGTGTCCACTCAAGACATGCTGGTGGTTGGTCACCCCTGCCAGCCCTTTCTGCCATGTTTTCTCCCCTTTTTTCTGTGCATTCCACCTGTCCCTTCACCTCCTCGCTCTTCCAGTCTTCTCCTCCCTGCACTACCCACCCCATCTGTCTCCCCTTCCCCAGTCAGGGCTCAGGCCACCAAGACACAACCTGCAGGATGCAGAGCTGCTGGGCTGGTGCAGCAGTGGAGAGGGGGGACCTCATACGTGGGGGCATCACCAGAGCAAGTTGCCACCCAGCGAGCATGGGGACAGCACAGGAGTTGACAGCAGTGCCCATATTCCCCGTTGGGTACAGAGGATCAGCGGGGAGAGCATGGGTCCCCCCCGGCCATGCCTGCCAGGCTTCGAGGTGACAGCAAGAGGAGCACTTTGTGTGAGACGGTGGCAGCCGAGCCCAGCCAAAGGCTCAGCTGTCCCCAGGGCAATGTCGCAGGGGTGCTCCAGGAGCTTCTTGGGATGGAGCCTGCATTGGTGTCAAAGGCAGCCGCCTCCACTTCGCCTGCAGCGCCGTGGCCCCGAGAACCTCTGTGATATCACATGCTGCTCCCCAGGGCACCCCAAGACTGAGGCCGGGGATGGGCCACCGACGGGCATGTCCCCACGCCGCTGCCGTCCCCCCATCCCCGCTGTGCCTCACCCCTCGGGCAGCCTGGCGGGGAGCCTGCTCTGAGCAGCCCGGGGCAGAAACCCGCCGGTCGCCCCGGGGAGGTGATTTTGGGCAAGCCCATCGCGCCAGGAGGTCGGGCAGCAAAACGCAGCGACGGCCGCCACACGAGACAACAGAGTAGCCACAGTGCAGAGTGTCATACAACAGACGGCGACATGCAGAGGGACACCGGCTCAGTCCGACAGACCAACAGCCCAACCTGACGCTGAAGAGTGTCTGAAGCTCCAGCACGAGCAGACACGTTTGCACATTTGGAAACAGGTGGCTTTAGAGGCAGCGATTTTGGAAATTTTCTCTGGTTATGTGAGAGCAGTTTTACTCCGAGGTGGAAAGCACAAGTTTAAACCAAGTCTGGGTCTTTAACAAGCTCCTTTTTCAAGCCTTTGCATCTCTTTTCTAGAGCTGCATTGCTGCTGACGATAACCAGAGACAGCTGTCACTCCTGCGCCAAGGACTATGTCCCGAATGCTAATCGTCACAAACAAAAATCACATGTAGAGAATGCGACACGCATGGCTCTCGGTGAGGTGACACGGTGCCCAAATTAAACCGGGGTGATCGTTTTTAGGCATACAATGACAAACAGGTACAGGAACACTCAGGAACATAAGAAAAAAAAGGAAAAAAAAGGAAAATGTCATCGGTTTCAAGAGGTCAGCACCGGTAAGGTGAGTGAAGCACAGAGAGGAACATCGGAAATCATCCAGGCAAAAAAGAAAAGAAAAAACAAAACAAAAACTCAGTTGCATCTCCCAACTCATCACAGGACTCCAAGCCACCTCCTGCCTGCCCTCCAGGATCCCAGCATCCTTTCAGGTACACGGGATGACTGACTCACTGACTCACTGACTGACTGGTGACGAACATGAGCTATGCATGTACACTGGCAGCTTCGGGATGGGTGTGTGGCAGTCGATGGGATGGCAGAAGAGAGAAAGAGAGAGAAAGAGAGAGGGCAGAATTGTTCTTCTTCCTCTTACCGTATCCTTGGAGGACCTACGTCTCTTGAAGCTGGAGGCCAGGGTAGAGGTGATGGACCTAAAAGTGGCTTTCTTTTTAGGGTCAGGTTCTGCTCTACCACTTTTTCTATCCTAAAATGAATATGTATAAGTGATTAGATCTCTAGTGTGTTGTTGGAAACGCTAAACCTATTTGAATACTGCCCCGTGTCATGTCCTTCATTTAGGTGAGAAAGCTACTGGAGGTGTCCTGTCACTCCCAGTCCTCCAAGGGCCTCCGTGACCCACGGCTACAGCACGGCCGCCACACTGCTACAGCTCCGGGGCCGGCCTCGCGTCTGGAGCGCTGGAAACCCCTCCGGGGGGTCACCCTGCTCTCCTGGGCGTCTGCGTCCGGGCCGGCACAGCTGACCTCGCTTCCTGGGGATGCTCTGCCTGGCGCCCTGCCCCTCGCTTCCACCGCTAGCCTGGCTAGACCGAGAGGTGAGATGCTGCACCTACCACTTTAAAAAAAAAATAATTATTGCTCAGGGCCTTTTCTGAGGCTGAATCCTAGTGCCACAAGAGAGAGAGAGGACTGCATTGAAAGAGAAGTCATTGTATGAATATTCTGTAAAAAAAAAAATGTATTCAAAAATTTAAATGACGCAGTTGTGCAAAGCCGAATGTGGTTGTTGGTGGTGTTTTGGTTTTTTTTTCCAAAGTAAAANAAGAGTAAAAAAAAAAAAAAAAAGGAAAAAGGAAGAAAAAGAAAAGGAAAAAAAAAAAGGAAAAGAAAGGGAGGAGGCAAAGCATTAGCGCTATGATGTCACTGGGGTCGGGATGAACTGAAAGAGAAACAGAACTGAAAAATGTAGCCATTGGTGTTAGCAAGTCGGACCTGGTTAGCGCAGGCTGGGAGCACCAGCCGCCATGGTGCGGGGGCAGCGAGCCGTGGGGACCGGCCGCACTCTGCGGCGGGCGCTGAGAACGATTCCTCCCCAATTGCTTTCGTGCCAATGAGTGTGACCTTTCCGACGGGGGACGGAGTGACCAGGTCTGGCTCTGCTACCGCACGGGGGTAACCAAAATGTATCCCGCTGGTGCGTAGAGCATGCTCGGGGATACATTTGCTCCTCCTTCTCAGTTCTCTCTTTTGCGGACATGCACAAACGGAAAGGAAAGCAAGATGAATGGAATGAAATGTCTTTTTCTTCCATGGCATCTCAGGAAATAGCCATGGCAAAACTGTGATCCCAAAAACCATTATTTTTGTTTGTTTGTTTTAACAAATAAATCTTTCCACTTGCCTACCTTCTAGCAATGTACCAGATACTAGTGCTCTGACGTTTCCTCCTGTGGAAAAGTCTTACAATGTCAAACGGCTCTTTACCATGAGGCTGTTTACCCCCACAGGGCAGCATGCTTTGCTCACAGTCCCACAGACTCTGCCCAAGGACCCAGTGCAGTATTTTCTAGAAGGTTGGCAAGTGAAAAATGGCAGTGCGACTAGTGTGCTCTGTCCCAGCAGCCTTAACCCCCTCGGTGCTGCTGCTGCTTTTTGGAAGCAAAGGAGAAAAAAAAAATAAAAAAAGAAAAAAATAGAGAAATGGCTTTTCCGAGACTCTTATCAGTGAACTGAACCCAGCGAGCTCTCAGGATACAGCAGCCCGGCCTCGTGCTTCCCCTCGCTGCTCTCGGGCAGGTCACTTCCACCCGGGCAGCCCACCCGCACGCCCCAGCCAGCGCTGCTCCCACGGGGCCACTGCTCCGGACTCGCTTTGGGGTCCCCGAACCTCGTTCTGTCTCTTTCATTCACCGGCTCTGCTGCAAAAGGCAGTCTCCTTTAGTCACCTAAAGGATCTCTTGCTCTTTGAACGCCGGTTTGCCTCCCCGAGGAAGAGGAGCAGCGCGGGCGATTCAGAGCGAGCCTCCAGATGCCCTCAACTGGGGTGCGGGGGCACCGCGGGGCTCAGCCCCAAAAGCCATGGGGAAAGAGAAGTGTGAGGCTGGTGGCCATGGCTCAGTGTCACTGCCAGGCACCGCTGAACCCCCCTAGGCCCCCCTGCCTGAGTGGCACGGGGATGTTTCGGGGATGGGAGAAGCCAGGGTTGGCCATGGCCCCGGGAAGG
>VZTO01001433.1:0-43694 GCA_013400615.1 Syrrhaptes paradoxus
GAAACTAACTTTTCTGTGAGAGGGTTCTGGTTAAACTGACCTCAAGAATGTCAAGAATTACTGAGATGCACTTCTGAGCTCCTTCCCCAGAATGTGCAAAGTTGGTTCTTATCGTCTTCTGCTGCGTTGTCAGAGCCATTCTCAGATTCATTAGCAATTCGGACTGAAATACCAAGAACTTGGATACCATCTGAATGAGATTATGTGCAGGATGATAAAGAAGCATTTGATGCTGTTTCTGGAACTACAAAGTTGCATAATTTCAGTTGCTGTTGTACTTCTGAGATTGATCCAGCCAACAAACCAGTTCTAGAGAGCTGAAATACACATCCCTGCCTCCTGCCGCCTACGCCCGCAGGCAGCCATGGAGTTCTATGCTAAATATGTATGATGGTAAACTTGTCAGAAAATCAGAAAAGTTGATTTTTGGTGCCAGCTCAGTGTGCCAACAGTTTTGGATGCCAGATTGTGAGGTCCTATCTCCAGATGAAATAATGATATTGAAATCCCCTCCTGGCTGCTCCTCTCGCCTGGCCAGGTCACGAAAATGACTGTCAAAGATCCAATATTAGTACATGTTCTCGAGGCAACACTGGAGAAGGGGCCAACAGAGAAATTGCTTTCAGAGTTCAAGGCATTTTTAATCCATAAACATGAGCTGCTTGCTCGTAAAGGATCTCTTCTGAGATACTGCTATTCCTGACGGAGGTTGCTGAGTCATGTTAACTCTGTTATATGCAGCACGGGCAGGAACTGTGTGCATGAAATTTTGGCTAGTGGCTTGGAAATTATGCCAGCATAAAAACCCCATAAATGAACATATTACCTACCAAGCTATGTGATGCTACCCCATGAAGCAATAGTCCAGAGTCTGCATTGATTTCTGAGGGCCCTTTCAGGCAGAAAATTAGCTTCCTAATTGGGGAAAACTCATATTTAGAATGCCTCAGTGGGATTTTATCCTCCTTAGAAACACCTGCTGCCTTAGTCTCTGCTCCCTGCTGAAAATGATCTGTGGTTACTGCTTACCAGCCCTTCTAACAGCCAACTGCCCTCCTGGCCGACGGGTTCAGGGATCTGACCAACGCAGCCTTGTCTGAACGGTCACACTGTGCCGTGCTGTCCTTGAGCAAGTGATCAGAGTGGACAGAGGTGCAGCCAGCCAGAGAGATCTTGAAAAGGTTTGTACTTGTCACGTTCTTCGGAACTCAGTGTTGGACACCTGCTCTGATAGGGAGAGCAGTCTGTCTGAGCTATGATGAGATATTATCTCGAGTCACTCTGCCAACTCAACCTTCATCTGTCTTAGAAATTATGATACAAGCAGGTGGAGGCTTTGGGGTTTTTTCCACATCATACTTCATGATACAACAAAAAACCTTTATGTGCTAGAAACAGTGGAGCTGAGCGATGTGTGGTCTTTAGTAACTATTGAGATTATCAGACGTGACTGAGATGAAATCCAGATGTGCATCTTGTTTGGAAAAAGCATTGAAGTGAGCTTGAAAGGGCCGTGTAAATCTCACATTTTCTCTTACGTTTGCATTGTGATGCTCTTAATCACTTGCTCATCTCTGCTGCTCCAATACTGAGAATTAAAAGCCAGAAATATTGGAGTGATCAATAAAAAACGGTGAAAGGAATAAACATTGAGCATGCTGTTGTGGCTGGCGGAGGGACTCAGCTCTGAGCAGTCAGCCCATCTGTTGGTTAATGCAGTCTCATAATATCAGACCATCTGCCTGCTCCTCTTGCGCTGCAGCGTAAAAATACTGGGAGAAGTAGACCATAAAGCTATGAGAGACTTTCCTCTAAAGGAAAGTAAGCTTCATGATCTTAAAAGCCATCACAGATACCTAAAACTATCTGTTATCATAAGACAACTAAGAGTTGAGATAGATAAAGGGCTGGCACCCAGACTGCATTTTGCCAGTCGGGAGAGACCGTATGATGAACATAACCAGCAGAAACTGCTCAGGTGGGAGAAGAAATGCCAGCAGCTTTGATTTTGTTTAGCTTTAGTTCGTCAGTGGCTTCTTTATTTTGAAAGGTGAGGTGGAGCTGTGAGCTAAATAAAATTGTTGTTTTCTGCATGATGATGTGTTTCCTATGACTTGTTATGGCGCTGACATTGAGCTTGGTTCTGAATTTCGTCCTGTGAATGGCACTGAGCAGACTGTGGAACACTTTTGTGCCTGTTTTATTTTTTTCCTAATGGGAAAACAGTAGAGTAATAGAGTGGAAAGAGCATGAGAACCACTCCAGAGCTAGACTATCCTGTACGCCTTAATAAATACATTTGGGCTAAATGGCGCTAAATGGCTGGGTCTGTGGTGTGCTTCCATCCTCAGCACTGAGCTGAGAAATTAATTACGTTCAGAGTTTGTGGCTAGCATTCCCCACAGCAGAGAATCAGTGTTTTCCATGCCTTTGGCATCACCAGCATGAAAAGCAAGACTGTTGCTTCCTTTTAGGAATTAGGAATTTAGCTCGAATTCTGCATGGGTTCATCTTTGTGTGTCTAATTGGCTTTTAAAAATAACTTTGGTGATTCATAATAGATGTGTAAGAAAACACAGACAAAATGTTAGTAGCACATTTTTTTCCTGCATACTTAATCATAAGTCTCCTAATCCGAGTGCACAGGTACTTGTCTGTGTGGGTATGTACACACCCTATTGCAGAAGTATTAAGAATAATGTAAGCAGAACACAAAAAATTCAAGAAGACAATGGGGATTGTTTTGGAAAGTGTACAATTCTTGTGGGAGACACAGTTACATCTCTTTTCACTGGATGCAGGTTTCTAAATTATCCTTTCAGAAAATGTATCCTTTTTTTTTTATTCTCAGGAACAGCTACTTGATACACAAAAAGAGGTTTATTTTCTAACTTGACTATTATGAGCTTCATTTGTCTCTTTTCCAGCCTGAAATCTGTTCTGTGTTGTCTTTCTCATACAAAAAAAGTATTCCTTATCTTTGACCATAACCATCAAACCCTCCTCTCTATCTCTTTAAATTTTATCATAACTTTTTTGAGCTGGGGTTGGCAGGGGAGGGATGAGAGATGCGAGTGGGTACATCATGAATGCATGTGGTGGCATGGTGACTTTTTTGTTTTGCTCTTTATTTCCTACAACGATCCTAATATTTCTTTTCATCTTTTCTTAATCTCTGCAGAGCAGTGAATTAATGTTTTCATAGAAGTGTCTGTCATCACTCCAAGAACTCTATCCTGAGGGGTAAAAGCTAATTCAGAACCCATCACTGTATATGTAAAGGTAGGATCACTCTTCATGTTCATTCACCACTTGGCGTTTATCAACACCGAACATTATCTGCCATTTTCTCTCAGTTGGTGACTGAGAAAGATTTGTGAATACTTTAGGTGCCTGTAGTATAACTTGTATCTTTAAAGTTTTCAAGCTCCATTTGTCCTTTTAGCTGAATCTTTTAATTTCTTTTAACCAGCTCTTGTTTTGCTCGTGTTCCCTCTTCACTTTTTTTTTTTTTTCCCCAGTTATATTGCTTCTGCAAGGATGCTGAATGTCTGTTAGGCCTGGATGCAAGGTGTCTCTTACTAACACTTTAAACCAAGTTCCTCACCCTACTCAGGAATAAGTCAAGAGTTGCAAGTTTCCCAACTTCATTTCTCCATGCTCATAAAGTTTTTCCAAATTTTAGTCTCTGCATCACACCTAGTGCAATGTTGTCTTAGGCTATGCATAGGATTTTGCAAGCTACTCCTACTGATTTGTTTTCTGTCCTTATGCCTTCTCTGATATCAAGTTTAACCCTGCTCCTGTCAGCCACCCCAGTGGGTGATCGCTAATATAATTCTGTATTTCTTATCTGAGCATGGAATGCACCCATAGAGATTGTGTTGCTCATTAATGACATTACCTTGTTATTCTGATTCAGCTTTAGTACGTGACATCTGCTTTGTCTTTGGATATAATCAGTTCCAAGGCATTATTTCTCCACTAATTATCTTTCTCCCATCAAATTTCTGGTACACCTATTATGTCAGTATCCATTAAAATCAGGCATCTAGTTTCCCTTCCCATTAACTGCTGGTGTAGTGCTGGCTTAGAAGCATATATAGATTTGGCTTAGCTCTGTCTTCTTCCATGCTGTGTTCAGGTGAGACTTTATTTGCTTATTTGGTGTTTGCCATGTGCAGTTTCAGTTTTGCCAGCTACTTTTTAGACAATAAAAAATGTTTATTCCTTCATCTCTACAGGATGCATCATCATGGGCTGTGTAGAGGACATGCAGAAAGCATCTCCTACCTCTGCCAGTACAGTCTCTGATTTTAAAAGTCCCCTGTAACATTTTGGGCTGTTAAATGCTCACTAACAATGAACATTTTCCTTCTGCAGGGTTTTATTGCCTCAACCTCCGTGATCTCTAACAAGTCTTGTTTATTTTGTGTGTGCTAATTTCCCTATAAGTAATTAGAAAGCACTTCAGTATAGGCAGTTGCCGATGACCTGCTGCTTGGCCATTCGTTGTGGGCATTACTCCGCAGATATCACAGCTGAAGCAAGTGGGGTCCTACAGAGCACTAGAGCAACTTGGATCAGGCTGCACCATACCTGTAAGGAGTTTGTCCTGTGAATCCTGTGCTACGCTGGTGCATCCAGCTCTGAATTTTGGGCCAACACTGACCTTTGAGTCTCTTCCTGAGGCAACATCCCAACAGGACTCCTCAGGCCAGAGCACCTCATTTCAGTACATGCTGCAGGCACTGCAGGTGCTTGGAAAGCCCCAGTGAACCCCATCCTGAAAACTCTCGGGACCACCACATTTCCTGCAATTACTCACTCTTCTCCAGCAAAGTTCTTCCAGCAGAAATGCTGTTTCCAGCTGATTTCCCCTTTATGTGTCCCAGCCTTCAGCTGCCCAAGGAGCTCAGCTGGTCATGACTCCTCATCCTCTGGCTCTCACTGCATCACTGTGGTTGGCAGCTGACATTTATGCAATTAGATAAGGGTGCAGGAGTTCGAGTCCTCGCACAGTTCTGGGCAGAGGGAGGAACAGGTCTGTATATGTCTGTAGCTGTGGTGTTACAATAGTCGGTGCAGTCATTTATCGCATCATTTGGTGGGACGTATTGCTGCCTTTTGCTTTCCATTGTGATGCCGCAGTTTTGGCTTTAGTTTCTTCATTTTTTGGCCTCTTGGAAGTCTTCTTGGGCATAGATTTGAAAGAACAGGAAAGAGGTGCTAGAAGGTGCACTCAAAATGTCTGGTGAGAGGAGGATGGTGGTTGAGTGTGTCCCAGACCCAGTGTTCTGGATGGGCACTGCAACAGGGAGCTTGACAGAAAGATCTTTAAGCAAGATTTTGAAAAGCCCCAAGGGAGAGGAAAGCCTGGGAGCTGCATTCAAAAATGAACCAAGTACGTAAAAACTGAGTGTACTTTGCAGTGTAATGGATAAATGTCCCTCACTGAACAGGTTGTCCTTTTCTTCTTTGGACCAGCAGGAACAAAACTTTGATGAAGTTTTGTTGAGAAGCTCCCAGGAGCAATTCAGAACTGAAAGGTCAGGTCCAGCCCACCATGGCAGTTCCCTTCCAGCTCCTTTTGGAAATACTTGCTATCTTACTCCTCACATCTGTATTGAAAATTAGAAGACAGCACACTTCGTGGGACCCAGCCACATCTGCTCAGTGAAAGCCCATTAAAAGTCCTGGCCAACGTTACCAGCTATTGCCCTCTCATCCTTTATTGATAGCAAACAAGAAAATAAGAAATATTTGCCGGCAGTGAAATTTTTTTTCCTGATTATTACCTACCATCACCATGCTGATTTTGTCAAGCAGATTTGGCACTAACAACCAGCAATAGCTAATAAATTCAATGTTAGTCTTACTAGGTTCTGACAGATTCTTGGCAGCTGCCTTAAATGCAGGGAAGAGCTCTCCTAGTGTGGGTTGGAAATGCTTATTTATACCGTACTGTGGGTCTGTTTGCCCCCTATTTTGCTGCCGATGTCATGGGTGCAATACATGCAAAGGGTATAATGACTGATCAGAAATACTGTATCCAGCTACGCCAGAGATGAGCATAAACGGATTAAGGATAGGAAACTCAAGCATAAGCTATTGCATTTTTACAGTAAGAATAAGAAATATTTTCACTTATGAATGCAATATTTATGGTAAGGATGTAGCTAGGCCTCACCATAGATGGTTTTATTTTTCTGTGAATGTTTCAGCTATTAGCTTTTCTATGCTAGGAAGGTTTTAAATATTACAAAGGAGTTTTATACTGACTTGCTGTTAATTGATGGTGGACTCCAGAAGAGACTGGCTGTACAACCAGGCTAAGTTTGCTAAGGCTTCCTCTTAGCACATCTTAAAAGTGGAGGATTATGTGCTCAGAAGCAGACATAGGCTTCAACAGCCTGTATTATTCTTTGAAAGAGACAGAGGTCTTCTTTGGATCATGGAAAACCAACTGAAAAGAAAACTTTGGCAAGCCTGAGTGCTCAGTTGCAGCGATGGAACTTGTGCTCACAGAGACATTTTAGATAATCAAAACCTTGAACAATCACTTTTTAGTGGTGATGCTAAGAATATCTACAGAAACTGAATTAACTGAAGTCTCATTGTGAAGATAAGTTTAGTCCAAGAATTCCCAGTTACACAATGGACTGTGAAAACCACAATATATTTGTGTAACTGAACTCAAGTCTTGGTAGTCCCTGTGTTTTATCATATCTTATTTACTGGGAAAAAGAATCAGGAGTCTGTCCCAGCACTGGCTCTTACTGAGTAGCTGACAAGCCTCTGACCATTACAGTCAATGCTGAGTGGGGTGATGAAGAAATTAAAGGAGGAGGAAGATCTTTTGAACTGGAAAGGAGCAGATTAAGTCAAGAAGTTAAAGAATTCTGCAGTGAAAGTAAATTGGGCGTCACTGACACACCATTTTCTATTCACATGTGGGGAAAGTAGCTCTGGCCAGTACAAGACTGATGGTGAAAAGTGTAGATTAACATTGCAGTGTCCAACTTGATCTACAGTTGTGGAGTTTATGCTGGTTTTGTTATGAGTCAGGTGGTCAGCCTTTCCATCTCTGGCAGAGCCTTCCCCTCAATGTGCCTTACAACTCCACAGACAGACTTCAGAAATAGAAATAGTTTTCTTTACTAAAACCACACCAAAGCCTTCCTTCTTCAAAAAGGAAAAACACAATAGTCTAGAAATATACACTGACACCATGTAGCAACTCTAAATTCTACTAAAAAAAAATTGCTGACAGCATTTCACACAACCAAAAGCAATACTTCAAGCACTAAATGCTGTTTTGGAAAGTGTGTGGGGGATGCAACCAAGCGCTGTGCACCATAATGAACTTTCACAGAAAATGGATAAAGCACAAAAACATCCCTTTGCCTTTATAACAGATCTATTGTGCTTGTTTTGGGTCTCCTGAAGGTGTCATGCAATGCCCACTAGTCCTTGTCCTGGGAAAGGCAGTGAACCACTGTTCCCCAAGCTGCCTTTTCAGTCCCTCTGACATATCAATGTCCATCATATCTCCTCTCACATGTCTCTCCTTTGGGCTGAAGACTCTTAGTCTCATCCTTGTACAGAACTTTCCAGAACTCTGATTATCCTTGCTGCCATTCTGTAAGCTGGACTAAAAAGGACAAATTCCACACTTTTATATTTTACTTTCTATGTACCTCCCTAGCCTGAACAATAATATGTATTTTATATAAAAGCGAAACTTTCCGATGTATACAGTCCTCATGCAACAGGATACTCTTTGCTCTGTTCTCAAGTTCTTTGCTAATGCTTTCTAGCAGACAGTCGGTTTTTTGACCGCTGCTGAGGGTTGAGCTAGTGGTTTCACAAGAACGGTTATGCCCCAAGGTCCCATTTGTGTGTGTAAGTTTCAGCTCAGAGCCCATTAGTGGCAGTAATCCCAGGATTGTTCTTCCCTTATGTGCATAATTTATTTAGGTTTGCTTACAATGAATTTCACAGAGACTGTCTCTGTTACTATTTCTCTCACTGAAATACCCCATGGTTTCATTAATGGTAATTGCCCTTTTCTTTCCATTTGCCCAGCTGATCAGCAATTCAGACAAACTCAGAACAATTGTTCCTTACGCCGCTCACTGCCTCTCTGTCAGACCTGATGAGGGTACCGTGTACACAAAAGGTTTTGCCATTGACTCAAGTGACCTAACAAAATATATCACTTCTGTGTGCAAAGAGGAATTTTCATCTGTCCTTCAGATTCTCCTGAAGCCCATTGTTAGTGTGAAGGACACTGCGAGGCTCCTGCCCCTCTTCAGCCGCGGGCAGAGTGCTCTGTCTTGAGCAGGGAGCAGGATGGGCTCAGCTGCCCACATTGTTAATTGAACTCTGCCCATTTTTTTCCTGATAAATACTATTTTTAAGTACAGGTTAAATTGCTATCTAGAATTTGCAACTCCAGTATCAGGATAAAGAAAACCTTTGCAGCCTGCCTCTTTCTGTGCACTTCAATATAATTTTTTTTCCAAGGGTAAATCAAGCAAACAAGCATCTACATGATTCCTTCTCACAAAGAGACATTTGGTACTGTGACTGCGGTTTTCTGACCATAAACGTCTCCGTGGCCCGAGAAAACTGTGTAGCATGTCTTTCCTCACTAGAGGAAGAAGAAAAATGTCTGTATTACAATTTAAGTCTTCATTTTATTGAAAAAAATCAACCGAATGAAGAGAAAAAGCATCAGAGAAATGACAGATCTGCATAAACTGAGTAAACAGCTGCCTTAAACCCTTGGCATTTGCTTCACCTGGCTCTGTGTAATCTGGATGACATGTAGGTCCTTGTGTGCTTAGGACATAATGTTTCCCATGGCACTGGAATATGACAAGACACAATACTGATGCAATTTGTAAAATGGGAAGAAGCCTTGACTGTATTGTCTTACCTTTTTCAGAAGCCGGGGCAAGGTCAATAAAACTTCGACATTTTTCACCTTTAAAAGAAAAGGATTATTTTAGGAGACAGAAGTTGATTGGTTTTCCTCTGCCTCCTCTTTCTGGATGGTATTTCTGCCATCACTCCCACCTGAGACTCTACAGGACCATGAGGTTGTCTCACACAGAGAGCAGACTTTTACCTATGCCTCCAGCCTGGACCAGAATCGCTCTGCTCACAATGCAGACGGTGCCTGAGCCCCGCCAGGGTCTGAGCAAACCTCCCAGCCCCGGGAAGCGTTGCCCTGGGCACAGATGTCTCAATAGACAGATGTGACACATGTGACTAGGACAGACAAAACCTGAAGCACACAGCAAGCTGAGCAATTGCACAGAATTAGAAAAGAGTTGCTAAAAAAGCAGGGGAATGCCTTGCTATGACCATCGCAGTCCTGTGTCACACTCCCTCTGCTTCGTGGCTGCTGCATCCATTTATTGTTGTAAATTAAATTTTCTCTGTTTGGGACTTCACCTCTATTTTTGCAAGCATCCTTCAGAAACGTATTGCTTCTGAGCAGGAAATACATCTTAAGGGTGAATATTTTTGTCCTTTCTTTTTACTTCTTCAGGCAATCAGAGATTATAAAATAATTCCTCTGCTCTGGGTGCATCCATCCACCAAGTTCATGTGTTTCCTTCAGTACGCCGTGTTCCAAGGTGACCAACAGCCTGCCTGCCTCGAGGAATCAGAGCACAGCATGCCTGCCAGAGGTAATGGAGAAGAATCCATTTTGCCCTTTAAGACTTTAATTGATGCAACAACAGCTTCAGGAGGAGGTTTTTTTATTAGTTTTGCTCCACTCTAATTGCACAGTCAAAAGACTGATTTAGGAAATGTGAGCCATTAAAAAAGAATAAACAGTAAAATGCTGTGGTGATGTTGAAGTCACTGAGTTATTTTTTCTTAGTTGTAATTAATTATATGTACAGACCAATATAAAATGTTAATCTTTCTGGTGTTTTTTGTTGGCAGGATGGAAATAAACATAACCGTTGAAATGTCAGCTGTGCTGCAATATCAGTGGGTATCAGTTTTAGGGCATGAAGTGTGTCAGGAATGCACTGACATAAAATCAAGGGAATACAGGGAGAGTGACCCTTGGATTTGAACTTGATGTAAGCAGATTGAGCAGGATTTTTCACAATAGCCATGGGGATCTGTGGTTTCAGTTTTGTGGACTTTTTTTTCAGATGCAAGCTATTACTTTTTTTGCAGTTTGATCTTAACCTGACTTCCAGCTAACTGGCTAGCCCTGAGTCACCTCTCACTGGGGTTGCGGTGAATCTGACGCCAGATGACCGGAATCCTTTAACAAATACCTGACTCTAGCATGTTATCCCGATAGCCAAAGGGGAACGGCATTTGCTGCTACAGAAACCACACGGGCTGTTCTGAGATCTGAAGAAACACAGTGCCTTTCAGACACAGGGGAAGGTACAAAGCCTTTCTGAAACGCCTGGGTCCTGAGGAAGCAAATGGTGCCGCAGCGCTTGGCTGCAGGTGCCTTATCTGCAGGACAGATGATGATCACAGGCTCTTTGGAGGAATGTGCATCCTTGTCCTCCCTCAAATTCAGCTTGCCCAGAACACCATCTCTCCCAGGAGACCTGGCTGTGGCTGAGCCCTCTGGATTAAATGATATGGACAGAAAATGCTTTTGGAGCCATAGCACAAAGAACGATGGTGGGCTGGAGAGAGAGAAAAGCCTGGAGGGAGGTCACTTCACTTTCACTGGCTGGTATCTGGATTGTGCCTGGCTTATGCTAAAGGCTGTGGTAGGAGCTGCACAAACAGCTGTTGATGAAGAACACATCCCCTCATTGTTCCTGCTGCTGGAGCACTGGAAACCCCTCCTCCCTTTTCACTGGTAACCACTGGTGGTAATTACAGACCACATCCATACTTCAACCTGCCGACATGCATCTCCCTGAGAACTGAAGATGTCAGCAGTGCTTTCACTGTTCCTCTTAGGATTTATTCTAAGTTATTTTTGGGTATCTTGTATAACTGATCTCTTAAGCCCTCTTAAGTTTAATTTTAGACTTGGCAGAGTTTATCCTGCTGTGCTGCCCTTTTCCAGATGCATCTTCTCCTCATAACCAGGCTTCTGGAGAGTCTTTAGAGAGTACAGAAAAGGCTGGTTAGAGATGCAGCAAGAACAGTGTTTAGGATTCATGCCCCTGATAGTCCTGCCTTCACCCAGTTGCGGCAGTGATTCTGACAGAGGAGAAAGCCAAGGGGTGCACATAGCTCACTCGCATAGGAAGAAGACATGTGCCTTGGCTTGAACGCTCTCCACGTCTGTGCAGGAGCAGTGGCCATGCACAGTGCATGGGAAGCTCTCTGGAGGTCAGCAGGGTCAGGGAGCTGCTGGAGGCTGAGAAGAGAGGACTGGTTGACCACCTAACCATCAGTAAAAGCAAAGCACTTGGTTCTGGTCTCTTCTGTGGCTTCCCAAGGGTAGGTAGAGGTTAGGTAGAAACACCATATGGAAGCCTTTGCAAATGCATTCCCTCATAACCAGGCTGCCTCTGCATGGTCTCAGTTGTGTCTCTGCTGGGCTTCCTAAGAAGGTGGCATGGGCCATAGGGGACTGTGGGTCTGCATATCAGCAACTGGAAAGCCTGAAATTTGTGTGTGTTTGTCTCTAATTGATCCTAATTAATGAACCTAATCCTGCATATGTGCGTATGTGTGTCTGTTTATAATTTACTAGGGAACTTCCAGCTGAACCAGCCAGAGAGTGGGAGGAGACGTGTCTGGAAAGACCAAAGTCTGAGCTGGTGGCTGGGTAAGAGTCTTGAGGTCTTGAATAGACTTGGAGCCCATGGTAATATCTGAAGGATCATTAGTGTGGGGTGCTCGTGCATCTACAGAGGGAAGGCAAGTGCCTGTTTCACCAGTGATGCTCAAACCTGCTCAGCCAGAGAGGTGGAAGAGGATTGAGCTGGCTGATGCGAGTGCCCTCTTACCTTCTCCAGTGAAGAGTCCTACTTCAGAGTCACACACGCTTTGGACAGCTGGGACTCTGCTTTGGAGGCTAACGCTTGTTCCTCTTACCTTCCTCAGGCAGAGTTCAGAGATATCTGTACCTCCCTAGCCTGAACAATAATTCAAAAGCAAAAGATAAGAAAGAGAAGTGGCTTTTCTAAGTCCTCCAAATTCAGTCCTGACAGAAAATTCAGACAAACAGATCCCAGGGTGCCATCAGGTCTGCACAGTGTACTAGTTCCAGGGCTCTGAGCTGCTTTCCCTGTTACGCTCTGCACACCTTGTTGTGTGCACAGTGAAACCGCATTGCGATGGACCAGATGTGCCTAGCTGCAGCTTCCAAAGGGGATGCAGGGTGACATTCTCCCATGGGTCTATGGAAGACCCTAGGGAGCAATCAGAGAGCTATATAAGGCAGCTGGAAAGGCAGGTCTAGGTGCACATAGATTGGCTCTAAACTCTAGCATATAGATGTACTTGCAAACTCAATGTACACACTGGAATGACTCCAATTTTAAGCCTTTGGGAGGCCCACATGTATTCTATTGTTTCTTCCAGCAGCTGCATAAAATGTGTGGTTGGTTTGCTTCTGTCTTCATGACCCCACACTGCACAACAGTGGTTGGATTTGTCCAGCGTATACCTGAGTAAACTGGTGGTTCAGATTGGAAACTGGGAGGAGGGCAGAAAACACACCCAAAAGCAGAGGCTTTAAGGCACTATTCTAACTATTCACATTCATATGGAGCAGATCATCTTGAGTGCTATCACGTGGTACACACAGGACAACCAGGCCCAGTCAGCACAGCTTTATGAAAGCAGGTCTGGCTTGACTAACCTGGTCTCCTTCTATGACAAGGTGACCCACTTAGTGGAAGAGGGAGAAGCTGTGGATGTTTTTTACTTAGACTTTAGAAAAGCCTTTTCCAACATTCTCCTGGAGAAACTGGCTGCTCATGGATTGGACAGGTGCACTCTTCACTGGGTAAAATACTGTCTGGATGGCCGGGCTGGAAGAGTTGTGGTGAATGGACTTCAATCCAGTTGGCAGCGGGTCACAAGTGGTGTTCCCCAGGGCTCCATACTGGGGCCAGTTCTGTTTAATGTCTTTATCAATGATCTGGACAAGGGGATTGAGCACACCCTCAGTAAGACTGAAGACAACACCAAGCTGGACAGGAGTGTTGAGCTGCTGGAGGGTAGGAAGGCTCTGCAGAGGGATCTGGATGGGCTGAGGCCACTTGTATGAGGTTCAGTAAAGCCAAGTGCCGGGTCCTGCACTTTGGTCACAACAACCCCCTGCAACGCTACAGGCTCAGGGCAGAGTGGCTGGAAAGCTGTCTGGTGGAAAGGGACCTGGGGCTGTTGGTCAACAGCCAGCTGAACATGAGCCAGCAGTGTGCCCAGGTGGCCAAGAAGGCCAACGGCATCCTGGCCTGTATCAGAAACAGTGTGGCCAGCAGGACTGGGGCAGTGATTGTGCCCCTGTACTCAGCACTGGTGGGGCCACACCTCAAATACCGTGTTCAGTTTTGGGCCCCTCACCACAACACAGACATGGAGGGGCTGGAGTTTGTCCAGAGAAAAGCAATGAAGCTGGTTAAGGGTCTGGAGCACAGGTCTGATGAGGAGCAGCTGAGGGAGTTGGGGATGTTCAGCCTGGAGAAAAGGAGGATGAGGGGAGACCTCATCACTCTCTGCAACTGCCTGAAAGGAGGCTGTAGCGAGGTGGGTGTTGGTCTCTTCTCCCAGGTAACAAGCTATAGGACAAGAGGAAATGGCCTTAAGTGGTGCCAGGGGAGGTTTAGATTGGATGTTAGGAAAGTTTTTTTCACTGAAAGGGTTGTCAAGCATTGGAACAGGCTGCCGGGGAAGTGTTTGAGTCACCATCCCTGGAGGTGTTTAAAAGATGCGTAGGTGGAGCTTAGGGACATGGTTTAGTGGGATTTGGCAGTGTTGTGTTTACAGTTGGAGTCAATGATCTTAAGGGTCTTTTCCAACCTAAATGATTCTGATCCTATTCTAAGTTTGTAACATGGCTGTTGCAATAGCAAGGACCAGAAGCTGATGTCCTGGATCGTACTCATTGGTCCTATGTTCCCGAGTTCTTTCCTTTCTGAGCCAGTGATAAATGCCTCATTAATAACCAGGGCAGCAAAATAAAAACAACTCTGAAACATCCTAGTGTGTACGTCTTCCAAGCACACAGTTTCAAAATATTCCAGTTAATTTGACTTAAAAGAAATCCAGTAGTTCTGCCTGAAAGAAGGATCTCAGTTACAACCCTGCTTTTCATCTTGCAAAAAAAAAGGAAAAAAAAAAAGAAAAAAAAAAGGAAAAGCTGTCTGTATTCACTTACTCTGCATGAAATTTTATGAGTTCAAAAGTACAGTTCTGATGGAAATTTAAATGATTAAATTCCATTTAAACAGCATTCCCTTTTAGTAACACTCTGGCTCCCAGCCTACAAAAGACAAGGTCCCCTTTTTTCCTAACAGGCCCTAACAAATCTTTATCTCTCCAATTATATCTGGAGTCATGTGATTCTGATGAGATCCCACGTCATCTACTCTATTTGTCTAAAACCAGATGTAATCGTCAAGGGATCCCAGCCTGGACAAGGCTGAGGACTGCAACACAGCTTCGGTGAAGTAAAGTATTACATTAGGGAAAATGCCAGCTAATAAGCTCACTCAAACTGATTTGTATCAGGTTAATTAACAAGTGAAATATTCCACTTTTGATTAAACTGATCTCAGACAGAATATTTAATTGATTTCTTTCTAATGAAAAATCAAGTATTAATCTGCAAAATCAACATTTTCCAGTTGACCGTGTTGATTTTGCTTGACTGATATTTTTCTGGAAAATAAACAAATTCACACAGAATTACACTAAAATATGTCTTGAACTATGAAAACAATTGCTTGCTTTCGCTCTGACAGCTGTCATTCATAGCTACTGCCCATCAACATTTCTCTTACTTCCAAGTAACAAGAGAATTTGCTCAGTTTCTCAACCTCTGCTGAGATAACTCACAATCCTCTGCTGAGATAACTCATGATATTTTTCCCTTTTGGGGTGGTTTTTAAATCTGAATGTTATACTACTGTTGTCTTTCAGCAAACTCAAACTCTTAAAACTTTGTGCCTTTCAAAGTGGAAAAGATTTCCACTTTCTCATTTCAGGCATGCATTTTTCATTAATTCAGATATCCAAAAAGAAATGATAATAATTTTGTCAGAGAGATACCATCCCCACTCTGGAGTTTCCCCTTCAGCAGGAGAGCCGTGCGGGGGGCAGAGGGTGCAGCCACAGCAGGAATACCCCGGCGCATTTGTGCTTACGAGGACTATGTGCCATGGCAACTGCATTTGCTGCACTGAAACTCTCCCTGATGTGAAAAATCTTGCACAGTATCTGAAAGCAAACATCTCCACAGGCTGCTCTCAAATCATGTCTAATTGAAACACATCCAAGTCACAAGACTCATCTGACCTGACGGATGTTTACATACATCTATCATTTGGAGAGCTGGAAAATACCTCTGATTTTTAAATGATTGCGAGGATCAAGGAAACAGTGGTGCAGAGAGAGGCTTTCGGTGATTATGGTGTCACTTTAGATCTGACTTTGTAATCTGGAAAACATGAAATCATGCAAAGAGTTCTGAGATGCTTTAAGCACTTCAAACCACGGAATGGGAAGAGGAGGGTTTTCACCTGTCCACCCCATGGCTGACTGTCTGGCACTCTGTGCTCATGTAAATACACCAAAATAAACCAGTTTTCAGGGGTCCAGTGTCTGTGGGATTATCAGGTCTCCCCAGGAAACTGTGAAAGGCTTGAAAGGATGCTCTTCACAGCAGATGTGGCAGATGTATGTACCTCACTGTGTGAAGTCTGACATGCCCTCTGCAATCTCCCGTGCGACTGCGTTAGCGGTTCCATTCAGGCCGGTGATTAACAAAGGTCAAAGGAGGAAGTAAGTAACCAGTAAGACCCTAGAGCCCTAGTTGTAGAAGAAATGTGGTTCAATAGCCACCACTCTTTCCAATTATTAGCTATGGATCAATGTGGATCATCTTTAAACCATGCCTGTGCTTCTCTCCAGATAATGCCCAGCTGGAGTACTTGCATTGGATCGGTGCCCTGGCTCCGGAGTTACACAAGCAGGGCACGAGGAGATGAAAGTCCCTGAAAGCAAAGAAGGAAACTCCTTTTCACAGGTGGGATTACTCCAGAAAATGAAAACACCAAAATCTGATGTGTGCCACAACAGTGTGAAAGACAGATTCGGGACAGAGCATCACTCTGATGGCAGGTCACTGTGAACATGAGTCCTGAGATGGCAGCTCGAGACACATGCAAGTGACTGGAGGTAAGATGCAAAGGGATTGCTGGAGGGGAGGGGACCTTGAATGTCAGAGCCTGTACCACATCAACCTGTACTTCTCCACAGTCAGCACCATGAAAGTATTTCTTCCCTGGCTTGCCCACCTCTCTGCTCTCTGTTCCTCTTAGCCATTGCAATTTAGACTGCCTGCTTCAAAGTGAGCTCCAGAAACTTCTCTCACCTTCCCTACTAAAAGATGCTCAGTTGCTTTTTGGGTTGAGGTGTCTTGTTTGTCCAGGCAGGCACACCTGACTTGGAGTATGGAAACTGAGATAACCTTTCAGCTATAGACTTTTAAAGGAAGTTAACAAGGTGGGCGGTAAGACATTCACACATGGTACACTGCACACGAACATCCAGTTTTTGAACTCAAGTGAAGAAAGTTGTGCTTGCATACTTCTTGTGAATCTTATTTCCAAGCTTGTACCCAATAACTTTGTAAGTTGTACCCAATAACTTTGCAAGAATGTCTCCTTTAGTGCTTTTTCTCTGGCCAGGCAATGCAAAGTGAAATCAGGCTCCAAACCTAGTGAGTCTAGACATGTTGGAGTGGCTCTGCTTCCCAAACAATTTCCCAGACTGTGAGCATAGTTTGTGTCCTTTTCCCTGCCCAAATCCAGCCAAATGCAAGGTGGAACACCTTAAAGTGAATTTTGTTTGCTTGTGACTATTCTACAAAACACATCTTTCTATAGAAATAACGTCTGCTTCTCACTGTTTACTGCTTTCTGTAGTCCTTGTATCTTTTTAAGCTGGATCGGCAAAGATTTGTATTACCATTTTGTTTACCAACAAGAACACTGAGTAACATCACACCAATTCATGGTTAACTGGGGGTCCTGCTAGAAGCAGCCCTATTCCCTGGTAAGTCCCCATTTTGAGATTTGTCAGTAAGCCAGTTCTGTCAATTCCATACAGGGGAAGTTTTAAAATCAAGATTGAGTCTGGCGTAATTTAAAAACCATGGGGATACCATCATGATTGATATTCCGTCCCATATTTGTGTCTGTAGCCCTGAATGCATCTGTTCATATGTTGCAGTAACCGGCAGCAGGTAAGTGCCTCAGTTCTCTTTGAAATATGGGGCCTGGGCGTCAGTCTTACAGCACTTTGATGTTCATTCCATTTACAAGGAACTATCAGATACATTCCTTGAGCCTACTGCTGGTTTAAATGGTTGAGGATAGACACATCCAAAGAGAAAGCAACACAGTTTTTGCTCATGAGGTAGACAGTAACATCGAAGGAGCTGGGGGTGTTTAGTTTAGAGAAGAGGAGGTTGAGAGGAGACCTCATCACTCTCTACTACTACCTGAAAGGAGGGTGCAGTGAGGTGGGTGCTGGGCTCTTCTCTAAAGTAACAANGGAGCAATTCACTGCCTAGTCCCTTACTTTACTCTGTTACGAGTCTCAGCCTGCAGGGATTTTATTTCCACATTTTATGTATGATAGATGTTCACATGCCTAGTCTGTCTAAGCAGGTTCAGGAGGGCCTAAAATCCAAAATTCCCAGTGCACTGCAGACACAAAATATCCCCAACATCCTATAAAAACCTGAAGGTCTGTAATAAAGCAATCACCACCACAGAAACCACAGCTACCATGTCCCACAGGAACAGAGCAAGGGCCGTTGTGAGGAACATGAGCAGATCTGAAGCCTCGTATCATATCGGTGAGATTCCTGTGGCCAGGCCTGTCTCATCCTGTAAGCAAAAACCAGGGATTTGTTAGGAGGAGCTCACAAGCGCTTTTCTGAAACAGACCCTTCCCCATCTTGTAAAGGAAGGCAAAAAATTGTTACTATCCCTGTTATCTAGCCTGAGGGAGATTTCTTTTCTAATCCCAAATTAGATCATCAGTTTAATGTTCAGTGCATGAGCAGACATAACAACTAGGTACTGAGAAGCTGTAATAATGTCAGCGGCAGCAGAGCAACCTCCTCACATACTGCCTCCACCCGCAGCCAATTTCTAATGCTTTAGAGCAGGCATAAAACCCTCCAGAAAACGTGATATGCATCAGGTCAGCAATTATTTTTTCTTGGCTCCCACTGGTGACCAGTGGCAACACTGGAGCATGGATAGACATGGTGTGAGCAAGGCAGTCAGACCATGGCGGCTCCTTTCAGGCCTCCTTCAGACACCAGCAAATCAGCTAGGCAAGACTCACTCCATGCTTCCCCAGGCCAGGCACACTCCTCTTCCCTCATACAGTTCTTTCCCTGAGTTTGAGAAGTATCGGTTCAGCCCGTGGATTTCCTTTGCTCACACTGCCCTCTGTGGAGGTGAAGTCCAGAGACGCACTCTCTGGGAAACTCTCCTTGGATTTTCACTTTATTTTGTCAATTGCAAGTTACTTAAGTCATATTCTTTTTTTGATATCCATCCATACATATACAAGGTACCCTCACATCCCCTCTAGATCTTCAGTTTGTCTTACTAAAGAGGACCAGCTTTGCTTTGCTTCTCTTGAAGGAGACTGCCTTTTCCTTAACTACTTTGGAAATCCCACTCTGCATCTGTTTCAACTCTCCCTTTTTCTCTCCATAACTAATCACAATGGCACTAACAAAATGCCCTGGTGTTACCTGTGCCGGGTGCTGATTATTTCCTAGAACAATGCTTTTCCTTCATATCCCAGCACTTTGCAGCTCACAGTCCCCCCATGGTCAAAGACTGGCCCACAACTTGTTTCTTATCTTTTGCTCACAATTGATAGCTACCTGTGACCTCACAGAATCCTATGCCTTAGTGTTTGGTGCTTTTAATTTGTTTGTTTAATTATTTCAGTGATATTCTTACAACTCTATCAGACCAGCTCATATTTTCAGTTATGCAGAAAAATCTCTCCTCTGCAATGCCAGTATTCCCAGACTTTGTGACACCGCATACATCAGGGGTGCATTTCACGTAGAGTTATTCCCTTCAAATTAAGACTTCTGTGTTAGAAATGGCAGCTTCTTAGGCAGATTCCTTTTTGGCCAATGAAGAAAACACATAATCCCAGGGCTCAGTTCATCCCACATGAAGAAGAATTTAATCTCCCCAAGAAGTACTCACTACTCTCTACTGACAGTAATGATGTTGACCAGTTTAGGCACAGACATCTACATTTGCTGATGCCCACATTTGCTGTGGGATTCACCTTGCCTTTTTTTTTTTAATGAATTAGGTGACATGAATTGTATCCCTGGCTCTTTTTCCTAGATCACTAACCTCAGCAATAACAGAATCAGTCCTCAAACCAGACTTGAGAACAAGTAGAAAGATCTGATCTCTGTTGTGACGATTTCCTTTTCTATATTACTTGTCACAGCCTTCTTGTAAGACATTTCTTTAATCAGTTTACAATCTCTCGATTCATCCTCATCATCATAAATAATATAAAGTAAAATCTGCACCAGAGACTCAAGCAAAAGGTCTGCCTACTTCCCTACCTTTATATCGTCATCCAACGATAGATATTTAGGGAAGAACACAGGGGTGGACACAGGGTGATTGTGCTCACGTACCCCCGTTGTGATCTTAGTACTGCACCAGTAGTTCAGGGACTTCCTGCTCAGAGGGTGCTCTCAAATCATCATGTTGGTAACGTGAATGGATGTTTCCTTCCTGGATCCATGCAATCCCCAGTTTTGGCCTTCACAACATTCCCTGGCAAGGAGCTCTGTCGGAAGGAGTATTTCTCCTTGTCTGTTATGCCTACTTGTTCTTAAATCATGGAAGCAGTCAACAATATTTCTTGCCTGAGCCCTGTCGTTCCCTGTTGACCCCCACCAATATCCTGGTTTTCTATAGAGTGTGCCTTCATTCCAGTCTGAAGAGGCTGGGGCTGTTTAGCATTTCCCAGTGTGGAAGCATGTCTGTATCTATCACTACGTTGTTACCATTCTCTTCCCTCTTGGTAGTTCTTCTGTAAAGAATTTTCAGTGGGACATTCCATCAAATGCTGTTTTGTAAATCCATAGAGAGTGGGTCTAATGTGTTGCCCTTGTCTAAGAAATGATTCATCTTGTTAAATGATTTACCTTTAACAAAACCCTACCTTTAATAAAACCTTTTTGTTGTCACATACTGAGTGCTTTCCCTGGAAACTGTCCTAAGGTTGCTGGGTCAAGTAGCGCATATAATTTTTTCCCGTCTTCTCTGAATACAGCAATGTGCAGATTCTTGCTACTAAACCTGCATTTTCATGTGCCAATTACTACAACATCCTCAGATGGAGATTATCCAGGCCCCCTGGGTTCAGTTCCTCTATTGCTGGAAATTTTATCTTTAATATAGAGCTCTACCTCTTCAATTTCTTTTACCACTCTTTCCTGCCTAAACAATTTATAACTAGCAATTTTTACATTCCAGTCATGCGAATGAACCCACCAGGTTTCAGTCACACCAATTGTATCATATTTCTCATAATCCAGCAAGAATTCCCGATTCCTCTTGCTTTTATCTACATACTCACAAGGTGCCTCTCCCCATTCCCTCTCTCCGGACAGCGGTGGATCACATACGCTTATTGTCACACGCTGGGGGGAGAGAGGGGCAATGCGGTACCACTCTGGATCTGTGAAAGTGTTCAGCAAGTTCAGGTCTGTAATGTTTCTTAATTTCTGCAGGATATACCTCTCTCATTCTCTGTCTCCTTCTCAAATATGAATTTAATGTCCATATTTATGTCCCGTTTTGACGCATCCTTACATGCGATGTAAGTTCCACTCTACCGTTTACTCCTTAAAGAGTGCTAAGGAATATGTGGTACAGAGCATACAAGGAGCTTCAAACCCCTTGCCCTCAAAATATAATTCCAAGAATACAAAACAAGCCCATGCATACCCATTCCTCATCTCCCTGATTTCCACAGAGCGTGGTGAGCACCTTGGAAAGGCTCAGTGTTTTTTTGATGGGACAGTATTATTAAAAAGCAACTAGGCAACTAGATTGTCTGTTCATTAACAACTAAACCAAGATCTGAGTTCACGTTTTTTTCTATTAAAATCAAAGCAAACACACTATTGACCAAAATTAGCTAACTTGTTATTGCTTCCCCGCTCTCATACACCTCTCTGTGTTAGGATACGGTATCCCACCTTACCTACTTCATGGGTTAATTCTTTCATGGCACATATGTCCCTGCGTCATGGAGTCTACCAGCTCGTTTACCACTGCTGCTATTAGCACGTCTCTGGTCTGGTGTCCTGTGAGGTGTCCAGGACTGACACAAGCACAGACCCAGCCTGCAGGTGTGAAGTAAGATATGCACTCAAAGTCATACTCAAAAAGAAATTAAATGACGGAGAGCTTGACTCTGGGATGCCATTCATGGAGGAGGCAGCAAGCGCCGTGTGCAGCGTGTGAGTGCAGAACTGGACTCGTGGCCAGCATGAGGACAGAGCTCATGGAGTACGCTCCAGCTTCATCCCCTTCTGGACATGAGGTGCATCGCTCTTACAGAGGGTACCTCCACCCATGAGGGATCCAAAGCATCGAACCCACTCCGAAAAAGAGAGCCTTCATCCTCTTCTAGGTAGACTGGGATTCAGGATACTTTTGAGTCAGAAATTGTGCTAAATAATTACAGGACTTGCCCATCAATGAAATATATATATGCTCAAATCCCTCCATTCCCAGAGGGGATTCACAATTACATTTCTCAGATGCTAAATGCTTTTTGGATTCTTTAGCCATCCTAGACGTGCTGGATAAAAATGAACTCTAGATTCACAATTTATTTCAGACATAATCACAGCGTTCAATCTCTGTTAGAGATGTCAGAGAAAACTAGAAATCTGCAACAAGATGAAGGCCTGCCTCTCTAGTCTCTGTGCAGAGGGGGTATGGCGTGCTTTTTGCACCTCTGCCTCTGGTAGCTAAACAGACATTTCAGATATGCAGTGAGAAGATACTAAAAAACTGTTTTTGATTGCAGCCTGAATGTCATTTTAAGGTGTGACTGAGTCCCAGCTCCTCCAGCCAACTGGAAGCCCTACACTCCCATCTTTTCTTGCAGTACCACCCTTCTGGGAACTGGTCCTGTTGTGCCTGCACCACGAGATCTGCTGTGTTTCAGCTGCACCAGCAAAGACAGCAGAAAGTTTTGACAGTGCCATGACTGCAGGGAGAGAGAAATCAAAAGCCTGGTGGCTAGGTGAAGAATGTGGCTCAGGGCTGGGTGTGGCAGGAGGGTTTTGACAGCATCACAGCCACAGAGAGTGTTACTGGCATTCATGTGCTCCTGGTGGGACTCATATTGCTTAGCTTCAGCCTTTAAAAATGAGGAACCAGGGACAGGTCCGGAGCTGTGGGAATGGTGCTGACCATCCATTGTGGCCATATGTTCTGCTGACAGAGGTGTGAGGCTGTGGAGTGGCTACTGAAAGGACTTTGCCTGGAGGAAAGCTGTGGTTGTGGTAATTTTGAGGATGCTATTAGTAAAGCTTTAAGAAAGATGTTATTAAAAGTGTGGAGCACATTCAAGCCAGGGATTTTGACTAATTTAATACAGTACTATCTGTGGGCTCAGTGGTACTTTCTGAATGTTCTCCTGCCATCGTAGGGCGTTTATGAGCCACATGGTGACTGTATGACTTGTGACACCTGCAGGACCATGGGCAGTAGGTGTGCTGTGGACAGTGTGGGGAGCCTAAGGGGCTGGTTGCTCACAGACACACTGGCTATTAGGGGTGTACATGTGAGTGTGATCACAGTGCTGGGATCACAGTCAGGCTGCAAAAGGCCATGACACCCTGCTCACAGTCTGNGTTAGGGGTGTACATATGAGCGTGATCACAGTGCTGGTGCCTCACTGCCCTGGGGCTCAGAGAAAATGATCACAGTCAGGCTGCAAAAGACCATGACACCCTGCTCACAGTCTGGTATTACAAACCAGTAAGTCTGGATGAAGACCTTTCACAATTAGTTTATGTTGACATTCTTAGGGACAAATTTAGACCCAGTGTCCACTATATCATTCCCATCCTTACTGGAAAAAACTATGGTAAGTCCTGAAGGAGGCAGCTGTCTGCCTAAGCCCGTGTATCCCCATACATGGCTGGATTCCTCCTAAAGGCTGGTCACCACTGGTCTGCTGACTGAGGAGTACCTTTCACCAGGGTAGTGTTTCTAGGAAGAGGAAACACAGCTGTGGCAGTGCGGGGAGGGAGAACAACCCCTTCTCTCTTGCTTTCCCCACAACATTCTGAAGCTGGCTTCCAGCTATCTCCTGAACTCACCCACTACAGCACAGATTTGTTTACCCAGCACAGATCACTGTATTTCTCTTCTCCCACAGATAACTCAGTTTTCTGAGTGGGCTAGAGTCACACCGTTACAAGTTATCTCACACATAAATCTTGGCTTGGAAAGCTTTCAATATCTGCCCAAAATCTGAGCATGCTTGATTGTCCCAATCCCAGCTAAGATGCTAAAAAAGTCAGAGAGTCTTAAGCTGCTCGCTCAGGCTGCTGTGGCCCAAGTTTATTTCCAAATCAGTAAGACAAATAATCTTTTTTCTATACTTTTTTCTAACATCAAGAGGATTACTCTGCTACACTCATTTCAGCATGAAGCTGTTTATTGCCAGTCCCAAGGCTGGAGTTCATGAACTTTCCTTTTTATACCTCAAATTGAATTTTAATGACCAACTAATTCTTGAAGCACTGTCCTCAGAAATACCAGTGAGCATACACAGCAGCACCTTGGGATGAAGTGGACTGGGAGCTGCTCCCCAAGCTTGCCCTACTTTATAGCACATTCTTACAGAGTAGTTTTACCAGGATCTCACAAACTTCCCATTGTCAGGGAGGTTGTGTCCTCAGAGACACCACACATGGGGTGATTAACTTCCTCCCTCCCAACAGCGGTGAAGGACCGACTCCCCAGTCTATTCCCTGGGCAATGGCAGGATAACATGGGAACAGCCCAGCAGGCAGGAACCATCATCCATGAGCCATCATTGTCCCTCTCATGCGGTGTCACATTTATAAACTTTATTTTCCAGTCACCTAATCTAGAAAAAAAGCTCTTTCAAAAGCAGAGTTAGGATGTTAGCTCTACCAGAGCTCTGGGAGCAGGGACTGTCAGTTTGCACCCATTGAGACCTGATCCAGTCCCACGGCTGCTACCTTCCATCCACCCTCCAGTGTTTTACTTGTTGTAAGTGCCAGGGTAGAGCAGAGGAAATGAACGCACTGGTCAGCTGGAGAGATATCTTCTTGAGTGGTTCTCTGCAAGTGAATCACTGAGCAGGGAACAGAAATGAGCTTTCTTGTGTCCAGTTGTGCCCTTTAACTGCCATTTCTCTACTCCAATAGCACACAATCCAGCCCCTAGGAAGGGTTTGTGGGTGGTCATTTCCTTAAGGGACACCAGAAAAGAGGCAATCTGGGCTACAGCCTGGTAAAAACTGTGACCTTTGTGCTTTCCCCGTCATTCAGACCACTGCCCTAGGGGTTATTTAGGGGGCAATTGCAATCGGATGTCAGAACCTCCTTAGCAACTGCCTTTTGTGCACTCCATGGAGCAGCTCCCGACGGAAGCGCTGCCCAGTCCCTGGCTGCAGTGCCCGTGAGGGTAGCACACGCTGCTTATCACAGGTTCGGCTGGCTCTCCAGCACAGACCCTGCATCAGCGAGCAGGTAAACAAGCAAATCCTTGCTCTCACTGGAAACAGGTTGCTTTTCAACAAAGAATTGTTAAAATCCTGCCTCTCTCTGCAGGGCGAATCTGCTTTAAGATACAGCACAGGACAGCCTGCCTGTGTTTTTATCACACTGAGCAAACACAAAGCAACACAAGCTGGAAGGAAGTTGTTTTATACTTACCAGCAGCATTGATATTTTCTTCACAGGAGTACCAGATCCCAGTGTGGAAATACCTGAAAAGGAAGCGGTCATCTCCCGTCTCCCAGCTGTAATGAACCACATTCTGGTTTGTCTCATTTGCAGTCTCATTCCCGCTGTAGTTGAGGCAGTTTGTCTTCTTCTCTTTCCCACAGCTCGGCTTGGGGACCCTCTGTGTGCCCTCACACCAGTGGGTCGTGATAAAAGCTGTTGTAGAGAAGAGGAGAGCCATCAGATTCAGACTCACTGCTAGCAGGGCTCTGCATCTTCGATTTGTCTTCATGGTAAATCCACCCTCCCTCCCCCTCCTGCTGAGAGAAGAAGTCAAAGGGTTTTGTTTTATTTGGGAGGGGGGGAGTTCAAAGCCTCTCACGATTCAGAATCCAGTTTTCCAGGCATCAAAACTCTCAGCTTCTTCCAATCTATTGTTGTAGCAGTGAAGGAAACGCTGCAGCCAGACTCCCATTCTTCTCCTCACTTGAAATCCTGCCTTTGTACGTTAAAGGAGCAGCTGCAGGCGCGCGAGTGCGGCCGTCCTCTGCTAGCCGGTGTGCTTCAGCGCGCTGACGGGATCAGAGAGGGTCTGTCTCACAAAGCGCACCAAGAGCAAGTGAACATCTGCTCGGGTACCACACATGATCCCAAGGGGCTCCGCAGCCTCCTCCGCTGGGAGACACCTGCGGGCTGCGGGACTGGCTGGCCCCTGCTCCCGGAGGATGAGGCGGGAGGAACTCAGCGGGAGGCAGGAGGCAGGGACAGCTGCTGCCTGTGTCACTGTCCTCGGCAGACCTCAGGGACCACTGCAGCACGCTGGCAGCTGGGTTGGACTGGGGGAGGCGTCACATCTTAGTCCCAAATATAATCATTGTTTGGAACTGCAAAATACCCTTTTTATATACCAGAGGGCAGAGATTTGTCCAGGAGGAGGAGGGATGGAGTGGGGCTTTGGCTCTTCTGCTCTGAGCTGGTGAGTGGTAAGGAATCAAGGGTTTGATTCTGCTGTCACATGCCGGTGTAACTTTCTGTCTTCAGAGCTTGCTCAGGCAGTCAGCAAAGCCCCAGAGGAATTTAGATTTGAAAGGGGGTGATGAGTAAAACCTGCGCCTTTCACAATACCAAGTGGAGCCCCTTTCTCAAGCTTTCATCTCCAGACACAGCCCACACTGATGTTCGGTTTGAAGTGGGTCTGCAGGACATTTTGTGGGTCCTGGTTTGTGCAGATGGAGAGAACTAACTACAGCAAACTCTGGGCTTTACTGGCCAGCTGGCAATGCGGTGAGAGCAGGGAGCACTGCGGAATATCCCATTTCCAAAGAGAAGTGTGTTGTCCTGTCATGTTGGTTGGCTGACCCGTAGAGTTTGTCACCTCTTTCCACATTGCTCAGAGCTATACCTGGTGAATACTGAGGGCTGTGAGGGCATCTGCTGTTGGTGGTGGTACAATCTGTAAGACCTTGTATCCAGGTACACTTTAGTTGGCCACATTTGTCACACAATGGTTCTGTGTGTCCTTAGATTAATGCAGTTTTCCACGGTGAAGAAGTTGCACATACCTCCTGGGCTTTGGACTGAGCAATATTTCCTTCCAGCCTTGTCTGGACTCCCTCCAAGAGCCATGGGGATGCTTGTGGCCCTCGGAGCAGTCCAGCTGTGGGTTTCCAGCAAACCCTGGAAATAACCATGCAGCTACACGGGCTCATACCAACAGACGGGACAATGTCTCATCTCACACCCTGTGCTCTGTTAAGTCAGCACACGGACACAACGTGCAAAGCTCATCCTGTGCCTTACTGCCCACAGACATGAAATGTGGTAATTTCTCCAGCTCCTTAAAGAAAGCCAGGAAGGACCAGGTGGAGCTTCTCCTTAGCAAGCCACCACACAAGACTTCAGGGACCCGTTCATGCCTCCCTGATATCCCCCTCACAGGTAGCCACAGGACTCTTTATTATGAGTTTTGTTGGTGCCTGTCCTCCAGGTCTGGTTCCAACTATTTTTGAGATTTTTCATTATTTATACAGGCTTACTTGGCTTTAGCCATTTTGTTTTATAAATGAACTAGAAAGTCACTAGAAAATGCTGCTCTCTGAGAACAATTGTGATGGCAACTTTGCAAGGCTAGGGAAGTAGCTTTGTACTGCAGACACTTCCCTTCCTCAGCAGCCTTCATTTTGCCCACTCCTGCCTGCACATGATGATTACTCTCTCCTCAGTGTCAGATTTTTCCAGTGCTAGCAGAGTGCCTCTGTGCACAGCCTTCCTCGTCCTGTTGGAATTGCACCACACCTCTCCATCTTCCAGTTCTTTCGGCATTTCATCTTGCTGCAAATAATCAACGTTATTTGGTTGGTTTTAATTGCATGCAAGAAGTACAGACGATAGCTATTTAGAGGACCACAGGATTACTACTTCAATTATTTTTATGTTTCAGGACATTCCACTTAGAAATGTGTGTGTACATGCCTGTGTTTCTCAGGCTTATCTCCCTGCTTAGAGGAATGAACAATGTAATTTAAACTATGGCAGAATGCCTCCACAAGAAAGCTAGCGCTCTCCTTCAGGGTTATCTTTCAAGTGGCTGTCAGTATCTGAATCATCACACTTTTCCAAGTGTGAATACAGGTCTTTACAGGTCTTTTCTCACAAATCTTCTCTATCTGCTGTTCTGTGGTTTATGTTTTCTGGTCCCAGCATGAACACCTGCACACCATTCCTCCTTGTGCCCATTTCCCTGAGGGATGGGCATTCAAGAGTTTGGTTATCTGTGATAGTTTTGTCCTAAATACTTACGAGATTTTGTTTTGACTCCTAGTCTTAACAGATATTTCCATTTCTGTTCCTCCTTATTGTTTTTTTTACAGGCTGGCAGAGCTGTTGAGAACAGAAATAGTTCCTTTTTTTTTTTTTAAAAAAAAAGGCAAAATAAAATATAAATTTGGTTTCTTTTGTGATATAGAGCTTTTAGAATCTCAAGCATTTAAAAATATTCAGCACAAAGTAAAGTATGCTCAGATTCAGGGAATATTTAATACAAATTTTTCTATTTTCCCTAACAGAATTCAGGTTTTTCCTAATTATTAGGCTCCTCTGGCTGCATGTGTTGGGATTACTTGAAAAGAAGGAAGCTAGTCTGTGCTGTACTAACGCTGTAATGCTCCAACCATTTCTCTTTATATAATCTCTGTTTATCAGATTTGCTGTGTATAAAAAAGGAAAGATCATACATATGTTGCAGAAGGCAGTTCAGATGCCTGGATTAAGTTGTATTTATGTGGTATTATCTTTAGTATTAAAGCAGAAGGGCTTGACTGCTATAGAGAAGAAGGTTTCATACTGTAGCTACAAGAACCTTTAAAATCCTTTTTGCAGCAATAGCTTTTCTCTGATTGTGAGAAAAACTACCTTCATGAGCTATAGCTAAACCCCTTTCCCTTTACTATTTCTTACAGGATCAGTGCAAATTGTTATTACTCTGCATTTACTCTAGTGCAGAAAGTTTGACCCAGAGGATTTAGAATGATGAGAGCATTTGTGAAGGAACCCTTTCAGCCAGGCTGCTTTTCACTAGTGGGAAACAGAAGCACCATTCACCGAAATGAGAAGCAGCCCTACCTGTGGGTCCTCTGGTGATGATGGGGGCATGGTGGGCTTAGTCTGGTTGTTTATTTGATACCAGCAGTGACAACTGCATGGAACCATATGCTAGTTTTAAATCAACATTTAAAAAACCCTGTAGGTTTTCTTTAAATTCCCATTTCTTACAGGTCTGTCCTCCTGGGCATCCTCATGTGTTTGTATTGCCTTTTTCAGGTGTCACAGGACTGGGCTTCCCAGTTCTTCCTTCCACCTTGGGTTGGACCCCTCCTGCTAGCTCGTCTTTGCTTTTCCTCAGCACCACAGAGCCACACTTGTTCAATTCATTCATCTTGTGAATGGTTCAAAATCTCCTTTTCTAGTGTGAATTTTCTTCCTTTGACGTAGAGATCTGCATAGCTCGTATTTCTTTGTTCTCTTACCGTGACAAATATGAATTCTTGCTGTACCCCCAATATACTCCCTCTGTCCCCACTCTGCCCAGCAAAATGGCAACTTTTTCCCGACCTCTGTCACTCCACAGGATTGACTTTTGTATTTGGAGAAGAGGGTTAGGGTGTAAATGCTCTACATACTTCCCCCAGATCACCACCATGTACATTAGTCAGCTCTGTATAGTTCGTCTTCTTTCCATTCCATATTTAGGCTACCTTCTGCTGTTTTCACCTAATTTTCAATGTTTTTACTCAGAACTCTGACCCGAAGCAGCCCGTGTTCAGAGCGATGCTCAGCACTCCAAGCCCACAGGCCGAGCGGTACGGTCCTGCTCACCTAAGTGATGCTGCTGAGAGACGTTTCTGACGTTTTTACGCAGATAAAGCCTTCAGCAAATGGACAGTCCCAGTAGGACGCATTTGAAGGTGGGCTGGATATTGATACCATCTGAAATCTTGGTCTGCAGTTTAACTTCCGACTTGAAGTGTGTCTTTCATGCACTTTGCTTATGGGCATTGCGTCAAGCTCAGGAAATTCTTCTTGTTCCTAAACTGAGCAGGTAGAAAATGGTTTCTGACAGTACTGTAGTGAAGACCTTCAGCAGTCTGGACAGAGAGGAAAGCAGAAAAACAAACTGATGACTCTCCTCTATGTTTTCCCCACAGTTGAAGGAACTATTTCCTTGGCCTTGTGTGGCTGGTCAGCAGGCCAGCCGTTCCTAACTCTCCCTGCAGAGTCGCTGCTCTCTGTGTTTTTATCAGCTGTCGGTGTGGCCCGTCCTCTCTCGGGCACCAGGACTGTGCCGTGCTCGAGCTGGATCTAGAGGCACTCTGTCTCCTGACAACAACTGGGGCCTCTGCAGCTCTCTGATTTGCAGTCTGTCCCAAACACAGTTAGATTCATCATTCAGCACCGTAAAAACCGCATGGTCCAATGTATTTGTAATAGGACCAGGATGCTAACAAATTTGCATTTATCTGGTATCTGCACTTAATTTTTCCAGCAGCTGATGCAGAGGAAGGGAGATGAAAAGAAGTGACAGGCCTGAGTCATCCTGTAAATCACGCCTAGGAGAGCTGACTGGCTGAGTTGCCTGGAAAGTCAGCCCAAAAGGTCAAGGCTGAGCAACCGAGACATTCCCGGTACCATTCCCAATGGGTCATTGGCATGTGTCCACTATTCTGGGAGTGAACAAGATGTCATTGTATCCTACTTTTGTCCCTGTATTGGGTATCTTTCTGTCTTCTAATTATTTCCTCACAACCAAGATATACACTCTAGGACTGGATTAAGATGATGAAAGTTTAACATTTTTTACTTTTGTTAAGGCTAGCTTTGCTCAGATACATTTAAGTTATTACAAGTTACAGGCTCACTTAAGGAGAACTGCAGGAGCAGAATTCATGTTCTTCACTGCTACAATTAAAGAAGAATTCTTGCACATCAAAGGCAGCGTGTGAGCCTTTCAGTATCTGTAGACTCCTTGGCCTGGCAAAACAGTAGCCCCAAAGCAAAGGTAGCCACAATAAACAGCAATGCAGTGAAAAGCCAAAGAGCCTGTAACACAAACATATAACCCAGGCATCTGATTTCTACATTCTTATAAAGTTTTTCATTCACGTAAAGATTTTTGTATCCCACTGTGCCTTTGAAGGTGCCTAATCCATTAACTACAGATGAATTCATTTACATCAGTTCAATTTTTTTAAACATTGCTAGAGTTACACTGACAGCATGACAGTTGATCAAAATCTTTTGAAATTATATAGATCTCAGAAACTTTGCATCCTACCCAGAAAGGCAAAGCAACCAAATTTGAGATGGGTTTAATAAAAATTTGACTTCTTCCTCTGAATAGACTCAAACCCTAGCAGTTTAACTCCACTTAGGCAACACCTTGCCTTTCCTTTTTTTTTTTAATCCATATTTTTTTTCCTTTCTGTGATCAATATATTTTTGGGGACAGAAGCTAGAAAGCTTAAATGACTGTAGTTTTCAGTTTCTGCCTGGCAAAGGAGTAAACTGGACATTTGGTGTAATTAATGTGAAGAATAATGTTGCTTATTTGTATGTTCATGTATTTTATTTCCATAATTAGGATTCATCCATATGCCCAGGCATTGTAAGTGGCACAATATGATTTGGCAATGAGATCTTAGTTCAAAAAGGGGGGGCCAGGCAGATTTGTTTGAGCAAGGTCCGTACTTGGGGGGTTCATGTTTCTGTATATTCTCTACAGAAATTGTACTCTGTGCAAAATGCATTTGGGAAAAGAGACTTTACCAGAGCAGAACAGGAGAGGTTGCTTATGTCCAAGTATGGCTTTTTGATGGGGCCAGTATGACTTGCGGAGACTGAGGGTACATTCTGCCACTGGAGGTGCATTCCAAGCCAATGAATCAAGAGCCCCTAGGCTGTGCTCATGCTCCCAAGTAGTGTTGTTGGCTCGGAGACAAATGGAAGCAGAGCAGTGATCCTGAAGGTGAGTGCAAAGTTTGGCAACCACAGGAAGGCAGAACAGCCGGGTTGGCTCTAGAAGCTGAAGCTGAATTTTACAAAATACCACATCCAGTCTACATTGAGACAGAAGGTACACAACACAGCAAATTTATACACACAGCAAGCAGATTTTAAATATTTTGGTGCCAGATCTGAATTTGAGTAGGTCTTTCCACCTGGTAAGAGAGTAGAAAGCAAAGCAACAAAAGTAAAAATCAAGAGATCGACAGTAAAAGCAAAGCAGAGAAGAAAAGATATCTCTCCATAGCAAAGCTAGATAATTGCACAGCTATTCCAAGTGGAAGAGAAAAGGTCAACAAGTGGATGACAGGCTGGTGCACAGAAAGCTTTTGCCTAGCAGGGGACAGTATTTCACAGTACATTGGAAGAAAAATGAACAATTATGCAGAAGTGACTAAGAAAATGCCAAACTGCATGGACAATATGAGAAGCCGAGAAGGCCTGGGTAAGACTATCCCATAATGACACGTGTCATGGTGAGAGACATCCTCTAAACCGCAGGACATTTGAGGTGGCACCAAACTCAGCAGAGTGATGGGAACAGTGTCAAAATTAACGATGAAGTTGTACCAGATGGCAGAAGAGGAGTCAAGGCCAGGACATATCACAGAGAGGGAAAATGTCAGCCATCAGCCTGTCTGGATAGCAGCAGGAGGGATGAGATGTATGAACAGCCTGGATGAGGACACTACCTGAAAGAATGAAAGCATAGCAGTGAACAGATAGGGATCATTCATCTGGAAAGTGGGAGGTAGCTATGAAGACCACAATGGGTAAAAAAGTATAGAGCTGCAGCTGGTCGCATCAAAGACCACTTTCACAGGACCATGTGAATTCTCTGGCCTCAGCAGGGAGGGCAAAATGAAAGAGCAATTGTTAAAAGGAAAAATGCAATAAATCTTCTGGGAACTTAAATGGGAATGAAGTTGCAGGAAGGAGAAAGTTTAGCAGCAACGTAAGGACTGCCTGCTCAGCTCAGGAGCCTGGGGTTGTATTTCCAGGTTCCCAGCTGAGGATGAATACTTACTCTTTCCATCCCCTTCCTTGACTAACTTTTGGATAGGGAAAAGTCTTTTCTATTCTCAGTTTCCAGCAAGGTCTCAGGTAAGGAACAGTTCACCTCTCCACTTGGCCTCTAAGGTTATGTGCATTTTTTAAGAGATCCCTTTTCTCCACCATGTGCTCTACTGGTAGTCTCCAAATCATTCAGGTTTCACAGAAGTCTGTTGTTCTGCATATGTTAATATAACATCCGTAACACAAAATGTACTGCACAATTTTATATAGATATGGAGCACCCAGTTAAAATAGTTCTGACAAATGTAAATTGTAGAATATTTGTGGTTGGAAGGGCTCTCTGGAGGTCTTTTGATCCAATCCCCCACTCCAAGCTACCTTCAAACCTAGAACAAAACTACTGGAGGCCTTGACAAGTCCAGTATTACACAAGAGTGCTTCTGCCCAGACTTAAGGAGGCATTTTTTCACCGTGAGGACAGCCAAGGTAAACAGGCTGCTGAGAGGTTGTGCAGTTTCTGATTTTGGAGATTTCCAAGCCCAGACTGGATAAAGCCCCTGTTAGCCTGCTCTAACACAAGAGATGACCCTGCTTGGAGCAGGAGGTTGGACTAGAGCCCTCCTGGGGTCTCTTCCAGCCGGAATTATCCTGGGACCATATGAGGAGCTATGCACCACAGCTAGTATTCAAATCTCCCGCCCACACACAGGAACACCAGGCTGAATATTGGAGTAATCTATTCATTTTGTTCCTAACGAACAAACATTCCAAGCACATCCACTTGTGAAAGGTAATCCTACGCTTTCTGGCATAAAGATTCGGCATGAGAACCTTCATAAACACCTTCGCTGGAAGGAAAGTTGTTACAAATTTAGGGTTTTTTTCTGCCATTGCTCTAACTTCTCTGCGAGCTCCTTTGGTACGTGATCCTCTGTTGGCCCTGCAGACTCCCTGGCAAGCATCCCATTTCTAGCATCTATTATTAGTTGAGATGTTCATAGGACTTTCTATCTCAAATCCTGCTTGTCCTGATCTATTGTGTGTTTACATTTAATCAGACAGAAATTGTGATCCCTTTTTTTCTCATTTGGACATGACTTCAGGTTTTTGAACAATGCCTTATTGCTTGTACCATCACCTCACCTTGTTATTTCACCACGCCAACGCTTCCCTGCTCTTCCTGAAGTCTTTTTTGACAGGTGGAAGGTATTTACTTTAAGCCTCTGATGTATCTCTAAATTGGCCTCATGCTGTTGATTCAGACATCTGATAAAATAATAAAGGATAATGTAAAAATAAAAAAAAATTCAAATGCTGTTAAATCCCAAAAGAAAATAAAGACAGAGATTCTTCAGCTTATTTATAGAGGAGGTTGCTAACCCCGCTGTGGTCAGCGGCTGGAGGGCCTGTGTCCAAGGCCAGCTCTGATGTGATGTACCCATGTCAGCTGGGATCAGACGGCTATGCGAGAGGACTCTGAAAATTCTTACCAGGACCCCCCAGCTCTGCCGGGAACTGCCTTTGAGCTCAGCTCCTGGCCCGTGGTCACTGCCAGAGCTACACTGCAGCTCTGCCTGTGCCTGGCCATGGGTGATGCCCCAGTCTTCACCCCCCAGCCCCATCGCTGCAGCCTTGTCCAGTGATTCAGCCTGACCCCAGTCATCGCCCCCAGACCCTCCCGCGTGGGGACTGGGGGAGCTGCGCCTTGCTGGGAGATGGCAACCCTTCCCACCTTGCTGCCCGCAGCCAGCTCACCTCGCCTTGCAGAGCCGTCGGTGAGGAAATGTCAAACGGACAGAGAAACAGCGAGCTGGGGCGGCACAGCAGACCCTGGGGTGGGCAAAGTTAGCTGTTAACACCGTTAAACACAGCTGCACCAGGGAGGTCCAGGCTGGCAGTTTCCTCTTTTCTCCAGCGCTGAAGATCTGTAAAGCAAGTGCAAGCTCCTGTCAAACCTGGGTGTCTTCAGGGCAGGATCAGTGCCTGCTGGCCTGCGCCAGAGAGCGTGTCCTTGGCTGTTAACAAAGGTCTGTGTTTGATCCCGAGCAAATCACGAACATTAAACTCCTCCGAAGCAGCCGTTTCTGCAGTAATAGCTAAATTATAGCCCATACGCTGAATGAAACCAAATTAGGGCTCCATGTGCAGCATTTATCTGGGCAATTCCACCTAACCTCGCCATCTTCTAATTCCTTTTATACCTTGATTTAGCAATTTCTGAAATTAATAGTTCTCTTGGAGAAGACCACAAGAGACGTGAACTGAGTGATTTTCTATTTCTCCAGTTTTATAGTTTAATAGCAACAGAACTGTCTGTCCATAAACTCTTTAAACAATAAACATCTTTAGCTGCAGTGATTTAGGTGCATATTATCTTTGTAACACTTCATTTGCAGGTCACAGTGCCACCTTCACAAGAAATTCAATCAACATGTTGTCAAAGTAGTGACCCTGGTTACTTTTTGATTTTTGTCAGAAAAGGTAGCCTTTGAAGAGAGAACCGTACTGGAATAATGGAGAAAGTAGTTTAAATTGGTAATTTATCAAAATAAAGGTTTTGGTTTGATTGGACAGCGATATGCTAGACTGTATATTAATATCAGCCCTTAAAAATTGTGAACAGTAATATACTTCCAAGGAAATATACTTCACAGGAAAAATTAGGCTCTATTCCAGCCAGTTGGTGTCACAGAACAGATAACTGAATTCCTTGCCTCCTTGCCAACACCCAGTGATATCATATAACTCTTTTTAACTGTTCATGGAATCAACAAGTTTTATCCTAGTCTGCATTTAATAAAAAGATTTTTTTTCTTTAAAAACCAGTCTTATCAGCATTTCTTCTGTTCCTATAAACTGTGCAGGAAAAAGTTGTTTTTTTTGAATCATGTCCCACAGGTTTACATGCACGACAGAAACAAAATTCACCAAAAAGGTGATGCAGGTTTGTGCTTTATTTTCATGCAATATTTTTTGAGAAAAGGAAAAAAAGAAACATTTGGAAAGAAATTGATCCACTACTAACACATCAATGGAAAGAACCAGAGTTCATCAGTACACATTGCTCTTTGCTGCGGTTACTTGTCTGGTCCCTCTTTGAAATGTAAGTATCATGGTTGTGGGAGCAAAATCTGTTATCAAAGGCAGCTGTTGCCATGACTGCTAAGGCACGATTAACTCTTGCAATGCACAGAAATGAGCTCAGGGGAGTGACTGATGGCAGCTGCCTCTGCCCGTGCTACTGTGCTACTCTGTACATGGATGGCAAAGGAATTGCTCTTGTTCTGTAACGTGATTTCCAGGCTTACCAAAATGCAGCACATACTTCAAAGTGAGAAGCTTTCCAGGGACTTTCAATCAGCATCTCAAATTTGGCTTCAAGTCTCCAAAGACACAAACCGGAATATCCTGATGCAAATTGAATATGGTCCTGCTAAGATGGCAGCGGCACTTAAACAATTCTCTTCTATCTCCCTGTTGCAAGATTTTTTTTCAGGTTTCTTTTGTTTAACATTTCCTGAGCAGTTTTGTACAACTATTTAACTGCTTTATTGACAAGGAGGAAGAGCATAAAATCTGTTATTGCAAGTGAGAAAGAAACATATCCTCAATATGCAGCTGGAAAACATGCATTAAAATAATTTTTAAAAGCTCTTCATATTCAAGGGCTTTTTCTTTCCCTGCTTTCCTCTGTTTCCCTAAGCAATTGCTGGTACTGACATAATGCAATGATGTCAGAGGGGAAGAGACAGGAGGAACTGTTAAGGCTTTTCAGACCCATAGCCATGGGGTGGGCAAGCAACAGGACAGCTTCCCGCATGGCAACACCTCTGTGGGACACACTAGAAACCAGGACACTGAACTCATGCAGATCAATGGGGAACAGAATAAGGATAAATGTGAGGCACAGGAGCCCCCTCAATCAGCTTTACCAGCAAGGCTGCTGTAATGGGGAGCTATGCCTTGAAAATTCAAGCACTGGGCAAAGTGGTTTAAGCAATGTTTGACAAAGAGCTCATGGCCCTGCAGGGGAAGGCACCTGTGCCGACTGTCCCCCCCAACAAACCATTGCTGTCCTCTGCCTGCTGCCCCAGCCTGGTTCAGGCAGGGCAAAAGACTTGCTGGGTCTCTCAGCACGTGTCATACCAGTCCACACACATGCCCTTCTCCTCTTTGCTCCTAAATCTCCTCCTCGTCTAGGCCCACCATCATATGGGTGTTTGCAGCCAGGCATTTCTTCAGCAATTACCAACCATCACGACAACCAGCCCCGAGTCTTCAGTGCTCCATCCTGCACTGATTTTCTCACCCTACCATTTGCTACAGATCCAGCAGTACCAGTACTGCTGCACACCAGAGCACTGTGTCCCAATACCGACCAGACAGAACCTACCGAGACAGGAACAAAAGGAGCAAACGTGCTGCACCACGACAGTGAGGTGCCAGCCCGGGGCCGGGGTGCGAGCTGCCTGGGCAGGGGAACACCTGCGCCAAGCCCTGAGTCACTGCTGCTTTTGTCACGGTGCTTTCTTGCCACCTGATGGCCTGATGCAAGATTGCAAGAACGAAATTTCAAGAGGTACATTCTATAAGAGATCTCTTGCATTTCATTAGATCCACAGATAGCTTTAAAAAAAGCTTTTCAGTCTTTTAAAGTCTTTTCATGCCCTGCTAACACAAGTCTCTGCTTCACAAGCAATAAATGACTTCTCTTAGAAGCGACAGCCACAATCGTTATACACAGAACAACCATAAATTCTTTGTACTTGGAAGGAATTTGTCTTTTGCAATTTCCTTCCTTAAGATGACAAGATATCTGGAAGATAATGATGTCATCAGGCCTGGAGTGGCCACTAACATGTTAATGCTGGGATACTGGATCCACTCACCTGGTTTTCCCCCCCTAGCCCTGGTAAGCACTCCAGTTGCCCCTCACCCTGGCCCTCCTGGCCACAGAAGCAGGTTTGCCCTGTACGACATAGTCACTGTCCTGCTCCAGGTGTGATGTTGAACCACAGGGATGCCCAGAAGGCACCCTGGACAATCCTGACCACATGATTTGCACATCTTTTTGTCCCTTTTCCCGTTTCCTGACTCTACATTTCTCTGTCTTTTCCTTACCTTTCTTCGTTCCAATCCCCTCTCATTTAACCAATTCACCCCTAATTATTTTTTCCTAAAGGTCCTAGTTTTTCTTCATGCATATCCAGCTTTCATATTTTTGGACAGCCTTGCCTAGGTGATCTTGAACCTTTATAGTATTATTGACGCTGCTGGTCTTTCAAAGCTCTGCTCCCTAAAAGGTTCTAAATGCTCTCTCCAACCATCTTTGAAGTCTGTCAGGTTCTCACATCACTCCCCTCTAAGCGCTGGTGAAACCCCATGGCACTGTCTGTAAGTTTTGTTGGCACCATACATTGTTATCTGTCACATGTAGCAAATTATTCTGTTGTGTCCAGTCACTGTCAGCATCCTTTTGAGTGAGCGTAACCTCAGGTCAGGGCCTGCAGTCCTGACAGCAATTTTTTTCCTGCTCGTTCCCAGCTGGTTTAGCCACGTAAGCAGCTCTTACTGGCTGCTTAATTTCTCTTAGAAATACCAAAGCAAAGATACTGAAGCTGAAATGGTTTGGAACTGAAGGACTGGGCTCTACATTTGTTGCTCTGGTGAGATCCCCGTGGCTGAAGGGTGGGCTCTGCCTTGGGTCCATCGACGTGGCCGACGAGATAAAGGGAACATGAGTTAACTCATGTCTGGGCATGGGTAGGAAAGGGAAAGCACAGAAACTGGTACTTGGCACCTGTGACCTCTACTTGTTTTTTATGTAGATGGCTGAAGATGCTCCAAAGAGGACCAGGGCAGGGTACATGCTCATCACACACAACACCTGCGGTTTGCAGCAGCTTTTAGGCACAAACACAACAAAGTTACTTATTGGCACTCTGAGGAAAGTGGCCGGGGCACAGTCTGCCACCTCTGCGTAGATCTATTTCCACAGACTGCTTTTTTCTGGGGTGCTCTGAAGTGTTTCTTGAATCCACAGTCGGAGAACCTCTTCTGAGGGCATCACATGCACCGTCAGATCACACTGCTCAGCTTCTTCACTGACACACGGTATCAGCTGGGTGGGGAGCTCTGATACTTTCTGTAAAACAAATGCATTCACTCAAACACTCTCGGGCTGATGAGCTAGTCCGTCTTCTACTTTCCCCCACAAACCATTCCTCCCATCCCTCCTGCCACAACTGCCCAGAGACCCAGTGCTCAGGAACCCACAGACACAGAAGCTGCTGCCCGCGTTCTTGCTTGAACTCGACAGCATGGTTAAGCTGCTGACTTAGACACGCTCCTCCTGAGCGAGCAGGAAGAGAGGCTGCTTTGATGGCTGGTTCCTGCTCACCGAGGAGTTGCGAAGCTCAGTGCTGGTACCAGGGGACATGGGCAGTGCTGCCAGTGACAGCTGTTCTGTCCAGGGAGCAGCTGCTCAGGCAGGGACAGTCCCTTCCTCCCAAGCTGCTTCTCCACAAGCACCAGGAGCATCGTCCCTCTTCAGGGCTCCAAGCCGAGGGCAGTGGCAGCCGTGCAGCCAGCTCACGTGGACTGCTTGACCCCTGCAGCTCAGCTCATCACACTGGAATGAACAAGACTTCCTAACCATGCATCTGCTTTTTCTGCCTGCCACATTCTCCTGTGAGTACCCAGCACCCTAAAAACCAATAAAGCACAGTAAAAAAGTTACCAGTGTTTCTGGCAGGACAGCAATGGGGCAGCAGGAGTAGCGAAAGATTTTACTTGTTTTCCAGGTGAGGAAAGGCAGGGTGAACGCAGCCACAGCAAAGCCAGCAGAGGAGATGAGGGCAGTTACCAGCCACATGGATCTGCCACCTAGAAATAACAGAAGCAGCAAAACCTCTCAGAGGACAAACCCCTCAATGCAGTCACCCTGCACCCTCTGTGATGGCTCTTCCCACGCCCCCCATGAGACCCTTTGTTGGCACACTGGGGAAAGACACCAGCACAGGCAGCTGCACTCCTGAGCCTTCCTTTTGTCACCTCCTCCAAGGAACAAATGGGCAGCCCACTTCCAAACAGGACGGGAGATACTGGGTGGAAACAAAAAGGGCTGTGGACTCTCCTTCTTGGGTGTGACTACATAAGGGGAGTAGGAAGGCAGGCTGGCTGTACCTTGTGCCCTCACACACTGTGTTGGGCTGAAGTTGCTGCTTCTGTTGATTGCCTCGACGTACGTCTGAGCTTTTACACAATAATCAGCTCCTGCCTCCATGGTGTCCAGGTGAACCACAGAGCCCATCTCTTTCACCACCTTCTGTTTCATCTGCCACAGGACCAGGAGAGAGAGCATCAGAACATAGAGCAAGGACCTAAATGAGAACAGGAGTCCTAACACCATGTTAGTCTAGACTTTACTGGGAGAAAAAAAGAATGACAAATGAAATTCACAGATACATGTGAAATGATGCTCATGAAAATTTTTCTCCTTCATTTTTACAGTCGGTGACTGGACCTAAAGCCAAGTATCTCCCTTCAGAAACAGGAACTTGGGGTTCAGGTTTCACAGCGTAGTCAGCTCTGTGGTAGTCACACATATTAACACTGTCTGGGAAAATAAGAGTAGCAAGACTTGTTTTGTTTTATGGTGCTAACCCATAGTGCTCCTGCACCTTGAACTGTGCAGGTTTACCCCCTGCCCACCTTGGTAAAGGCAAATTAGCTGGAAGGTCTTCCACAGGGAACAACTATGCAGTCTGGGAGTCCTTGGCCTGGAGAAAGATACACAATATAAAACTATTAGAGTGGTGGGGAAAGTGAGTGGGGAATAACTGTTCTGTCACTCTGTCTGCCCTAAACCAAGACTGAGACTGCACAACAGTTCAGCTGCACAACTCCTGACCATAGAAATTTTACATAGCTTGAAAACTGGAACAGATAAATTAACAGAACAAAAATTCATCAAGGGCTATGATACCTTTGCTGGCTCAGGAATTTCCTGGAGCTCTGTCTCTGAAATCTCAGAAAATTATCTGAGTGTAATTACACACAGGCTCTCTCCTTATTATCTTCCTCGGTCACCTCCATTGCGCACTGGCAGTGAGAAGATACTGGGTTTGGTGGTCCCATAGTCTGATGATATATGGCTGCTTTCACGCTTTTGCTGCTGTGGAAACACCAAGTTCCCAGCAGGAAAAAAAAAAGATGTCTAGTGAAAACAGAAGGGCCTGAATGGAACATAAATTGTCACTGCTTCAGTACTATCCAAGTGTAAGAATGTGCTCAGCTAAGCAAGTAACAGCTCACTGTCACAGGCAAGCTGTTTTACAAAAAGCTCCTGAGAAAACTGTCAGCACCGCAGTGTGACACCTTAATCTTGGTCTGGGTAAACCAAATGATGTTCAGAGAAGAAAGTCAGCACAAACACCTTCAGCTCCTGACTTCTGGCTTCTTTCAATAGCTGAGGTCCCTGGGGGGATTCCTCTTCCCAGAGAAGGAAATGTGTAAAGAACAGACAAGCTTCTCCATGGGGGTAAAGGCAACGCACTGGAACGTGCAGAGGAATATGGCACAGCCACTCCAGGCAGGTCCTCCAGCCCCACAGCAGGAGCCTGGACTGGCCAGCAGGCCCTGGGCAACGTCTGTATGCTTGCACTAGGTATGTGGGCTCTCTGTTACTGCCCAAAACGCGGGGGTAAAACTCACCCTGCTCTCCTGGCCCTTCTTCCAATAGAGAACAGAGAACTGAAAGGCAGGCCCCATGTCTTCCAGCTCCACTAGTAAGTGATACCCATCGGCTACGACCTTCATCAGAGGTGGGGTCAGGGAAGCTGCCAACACAGAGAGAGCATCATTACCACATCAGAAGAAACCTTGAAATGTCTTCCTTTTCCCAGCTAGGAGAGGAAGAGAAGCTGCCATCATGAGCACAGTAACATTAACCTGGAATAATAGCTGGGTGCTTCAGTGGGGCAGAAACTTCTCTCTGCTCTGCCTCCCAGTGTGTCTAGACACAGCAGCAGACTCTGAGGAGGACTGTGGCTGGCATTGCACACAGGAGTTTGGCAATAGCTGAGTTGCACAGAACTTGAAAGGTTTTGAATTTTCTCCAGTGAAGGAAGTGTCTGGCCCGAGGGTCCCGTGTGATCAACAGCAGAAGAACCAGCTGGGCGACGAGGAGTTGAGACACTGATCAGGCCAGTTCTGATCCTGGGCATTAGCTTAGCATTAGCATACAGAACAGGAGCTGTGAAACCACTGCTTCATGGGAGTTTTATTCAAAGGTGAAGGAAAAAGCAATATGAGCCTCAGGATAACCCTGGCAGTTCACACGAATCCTGATTTTCAGTATCTACGTGGTTTTAGATAGACTTGGGCTGATGACCTGCTGTGGCGTAAGTTTCTGTAAATGTATGCAAGTAAATCTGTAGGTGATTTGCTTTATGCTTAGTTTGATATTCAAGGCTTGGTTTGGTCTGGGGTTCTCCTGTGAGGAGTACTAGTGGAACAATCAGAACCAGTCCAGCACGGATGAAACTACACAACGTACATTTGTGAGCTGGGAATCTCTGGAAGGGAGTGGGATTTCCAGGACAGCATGAAGCAGACAGAGGGTGACATGGCTGTTCTCTAGAGTAAGTGCTTCTATAGGATCAGGTTCTAGGTCCTCAGAAGTGCCTGGACGACACAGACTAGATGGAGCATTGACAGCAACCCTGATCGGTCAGAACTCTGAAATCAGGGCCAAGAGTGGCCAACTTGCCAAAAGAAATGCCTGGAGTCTTTTTGCCTGTCCTTGGAGTCTTTTTGCCTGTCCTTGAAGCCATTAAAAGTCAAGCCCTGGTAAATTCCATCCTGCCTCAGGAGGAACTCATGTCCAGGATCACAGCATGGGTTTCCAAGAGTGAAACATCAACCCAGCACGAAAGGAGCTGAGAAGTACAATGCGCTTTGTGCATTCATGGGCTTTGTGTGACACACTCAGCATACAAACACGCAGGAGCAATCCCTCAACAATAAACTGAGAAATTAACATGACCAATGTAGCCTAAGCCAAACAGCAGGACTCACTTGTGATGCGATTGAAGAAACCTTTCAGGGTGCTCCACTCTGATCTTCTAGCACCAACATCTGCCCTCACCCGCAGCTTATAGGCCACAGTGGCTGAGATATCCTCTGTGATGTTACACACCGTGGCTGTGACGAGTGAACATTCACAGATGGGAATCCAGCTCCCGTTGGCGTACTCTCGTTCATACTCCCTGAGAGGATAAGAAGAAAGTGGATAGGTAACAGTTTGATAGGAGACATCTGTGTCATTGGCTAAGGCTGCTTGCTGGATCGTTCCAGGTAAAACCAGTACTGGATACACTGGGGCTGGAATACTGGGAGTGTACGAAACCAGTATGGGTGTGTGTTAGATCTTATCTAGAGAAAATCTCCAAGAACCAGCTTGCTCATGAGCCAAATGCAGCATGATATTGCAGGAGGTGGGGATAGCCTACGCCGTGTTGATGCATTGAATCCTGCCCACTCACTTCACTTGATCATCCCTCTAAACCAGCCGCCTTCTCAGTGCAAACCCAAAACACAGCCTCGCACTAGCTACTATGAAGAAAAGCAACTCTATCCCAGCTGAAACCAGGACATTCTCAAGCCATACCCATTCTCAAGTCATAGCTCAAAATGTATCAGAAACCTCCTGTAATGTGTGTTAAATATTTAAAAGTCTAACACTGAATAAATCTCAAATGTTTATTTCGTCTGCTAAGTAAACTGTTGCTAACCTTCCTAACTTTTGAATTCTTTGTACAGAGACAGGTTTCGCACATGGCTTAATGCACACCTTGGATTACTCAGGTACCTGTAAACAGTCCCAGAATTGGAGCAAAAGGATTTTTTT
>VZTO01001434.1:0-10839 GCA_013400615.1 Syrrhaptes paradoxus
CGGGGCCAGCACCTACCGTGAGTCACTGGGGGGTGACAGGGGACGTTGTGGGTGGCACTGCCCCGTGGTGTCCCTGGGTCTGGGATGAACGCGCCCTGGGGAAGCCACCCGTGTCCCTTGGCTCCTGGTGTCCTTTGGAGTGTCACCCATGGTGGTGACCGTGGTCTCTGTCCCGTCTCGGTCCCCAGCCCCAGGCAGCACCACCCCCCTGAGCATCGAGTCCTCGTCCTTGTCATCGCCCGTGGCCGAGGGACAGACCCTGGACCTCAACTGCGTCATCGCCAGCCCCGCGCAGGCCACCGTCACCTGGTACAAGCGCGGGGGGTCCCTCCTGGCCAGGCACCAGGTAGGGGACACTGGAGAGGGGACATCCTCAAGGGGGGTGGCTGGGTTGACCCATAGCCCTGTGCAAGCCCAGGTAGCCCAGGTGGCCCCATGCAAGCCCTGGTAGCCCATTACAAGCCCAGGTGGCCCCATGCAGTCCCAAGTGGCCCCATGCAAGCACAGGTGGCCCCTTATGAGCCCAGGTAGCCCCATGCAATTCTAGGAGGCCCATGCAAGCCCAGCTGGCCCCTTACAAGCCCGGTGGCCCATGGAATCCCAAATGGCCCCAAGCAAGTCCAGGTGGCCCCATGCAAGCCCAGGTGACCCTATGGAAGCCCAGGTGGCCCCATGCAAACTTAGGTGGCCCCGTAGAAGCCCAGGTGGCCCCATGCCAAGCCCTGGTGACCCCATGTACACCCAGGTAGCCCCATGCAAGTCCAGGTGGCCCGTGCAAGCCCAGATAGCCCCATGGAAGCTTCTGTGGCCCATGCAAGCCCAGGTGACCCCATATAAGCCCAAGTGGCCCCATGGAAGCCCAAGTGGCCCCGTGCAAGGTTGAGTGGCCCCGGTGACCCCCGTGTCCCCTCCCCACAGGTGTCCGGCTCCCGGCTGCGACTCCTGCAGGTGACAGCGGCCGACTCGGGCGAGTACGTGTGCCGGGTGACCAGCGGGGCCACCACCAAGGAGACGTCCATCGTGGTGACAATCCAGCCCAGCGGGGCCAGCACCTACCGTGAGTGGGGACCGGGGGGTGACAGGGGACCTGGGGACCGTGCCACAACCCTGGGGGTGACCCTCCCGTCTCGGTCCCCAGCCATCGGTGTCACCCCCCCACTGCGCATCGAGTCCTCGTCCTCCTCGGTGGCCGAGGGACAGACCCTGGACCTCAACTGCCTGGTGGCCGCACAGGGACAGGCCACCGTCACCTGGTACAAGCGCGGGGGGTCCCTCCCGGCCAAGCACCAGGTAGGGGACACCAGAGGGACAATTTGGGGTGGAAAAGGGGGTTTTTGGGGTTCTGAGGGTTTATGTCCCCCTTCTCACCTGTGTCACCCCCCCCAGGTGTCGGGCACCCGCCTGCGCATCCCCCAGGTGACAGCGGCTGACTCGGGGGAGTACGTGTGCCGGGTGACATCGAGCGGTGTCACGCACGAGACGTCCCTCATTGTCACCATCCAGACCGGCGCCGGCTCCTCTTACGGTACCGGGGATGGGTGGGAGGTGACACGGGGACACAATGGGGACGCAGTGGCTGTCCCCGCTGACCGCACTGCCACCCCCAGCCGTCGGTGTCACGCCACCGGTGAGGATCGAGACCTCGTCCGCCGCTGTCACCGAGGGACAGACCCTGGACCTCAACTGCATGGTGGCGGGACAGGGCCACCCTCATGTCACCTGGTACCGGCGCGGGGGGGCTCTGCCCCCCAACAGCCAGGTGGGACAGCGGGGAGGTGGCGTCACCCCACGGGGCGCAGCGCCACAGCTGACACTGATGTGTCACCAACTTGTCACCTCTGCAGGTGTCGGGCACCCGCCTGCGCCTCGCCCAGGTGGCGGTGGCCGATTCGGGGGAGTACGTGTGCCGGGTGACCCTGGGGACCGTCACGCAGGAGGCATCTGTCATTGTCACCGTGCCTGGCAGCGCCGGCACCTATTACCGTGAGTGCGAGCAAGAGGGCAGCGCTTGGGGACACACGAGTGGCACCTCGGTGACAAACGTCCCTTTTCCCTGTCCCCCCACAGCCTCCGGCGTGTCCCAGCCCCTCCGCATCGAGTCCTCGTCCTCGGCCATCGCCCAGGGACAGACCCTGGACCTCAACTGTGTGGTGGCAGGATCGGGCCCCGTCACCGTCACCTGGTACAAGCGCGGTGGCTCCCTGCCCGCCAGCCACCAGGTAGGGGACACCGGGGGGTGTCACCCCAAATCCTGCCCCGTCCTCTGCTCTCAGGTGCTGACGTGTCCCCAAATTGTCCCCTCCAAGGTGTCGGGCACCCGCCTGCGCATCCCCCAGGTGACAGCGGCCGATTCGGGCGAGTACGTGTGCCGGGTGACGTCAGGGGGCGTCACGCAGGAGACGTCCCTCGTCGTCACCATCGATGACGGAGGCCACCCATCCCACCGTGAGTGTCATCCATCGGGGGACGGGTCCCCAGGGGTGCTGGGGACTGCTGGGGACATTTACCCTTAACTCTGCCCACGCAGCCACTGGTGTCACCCCGCCTGTGCACATCGAGTCCTCGGCGTCCTCTGTCACCGAGGGACAGACCCTGGACCTCGACTGTGTGGTGGCCGGCCAGGGACAGGCCACTGTCACCTGGTACAAGCGCGGGGGGTCCCTCCCGGCCAAGCACCAGGTAGGTGGGGACACCGGCGGGGTGGGGGACAGTGGCCGTGGGTGACCGGTTGGTGCCATCACCCCCCTGCCATCATGTCCCCAGGTTTCGGGGTCCCGCCTGCGGCTGTCCCAGCTCTCGGTGGCTGACTCGGGCGAGTACGTGTGCCGGGTGGACATGGGCAGCGTCTCCCGCGAGGCCACCGTCATTGTCACCGTCACCTCCCGTGACAGCTCCAGCTACCGTGAGTGTGACCACAGGGTGAGGGAGGACACCCAGGAGAGATGGGGGCCATGGGTGACCTTGGTGACGTCCCTGTCCCTTTGTCCCTGCAGGTCTGCAGAGCCCCATCATCTCCATCGACCCGCACAGCATGGCGGTGGCACCGGGCGAGGACGCCACCTTCAAGTGCCGCGTCCACGATGGCGCCCGACCTGTCAACGTCACCTGGCGGATGGGACCTGGCCAACATCTCCAAGGTATGGTGGCCACCAGGCTGTCCTCGGCGTGGTCCCCAGGGTGTCCCCGGCATGGTCCCCAGGGTGTCCGTGGTGTTGACGGCTCCTCCTTGCCCAGACAACGTGAAGATCAGCGCCAACGGCTCCGTCATCTCCATCGCCGGCGCCCACGTGGGCAACCAGGGCGCCTACCACTGCGTGGCCTCCAACCGCTTCGGCGTCGCCAGCAGCGTCGTCAACCTCCTGGTGCAAGGTGCGAGGTGGCCGGGGTGGCCCTGGCCCTGGCCCCATGTGCTCCATGTCCCCCCAGGGTGGTGGTGTCCGCATCCCCACGTTCTCCGTGTGACCCCAGCATAGTGATGGCCCTGTCCCCATGTCCCCACGTTCTCCGTGTGACCCCAGCATAGTGATGGCCCTGTCCCCATGTCCCCACGTTCTCCGTGTGACCCCAGAATAGTGGTGTCCCTCTTCCCATGTCCTTCATGTTCTCCAGATGCTCCTGGAGCGGTGGTGTCCCTATTCCCATGTCCTCCATGTGCTCCAGGTGACCCCAGTGCAGTGATGTCCCTGTCCCCATGTCCTCTCCATGCTTCAGGTGCTCCTGGAGCGATGATGTCCCCATCCCAACATCCTCAATGTGCTCCATGAGATGCCAGCATAGTGGTGTCCCTGTCCCCATCCCCATGCTGATGTCCCCATGTGCTCCATGAGACCCCAGCATAGTGGTGTCCCTGTCCCCATGTCCTCCATATTCTCCAGATGCTCCTGGAGTGGTGGTTCCCATGTCCCCCGTGTGCTCCAGGTGCTTCTGGGTTGATGGTGTCCCCATCCTCATGCTGATGTCCTCCCCTCATGCCACATGCCCCCCCAGGGTGATGGTGTCCCCATCCTCATGCTGATGTCCTCCCCTCATGCCACATGCCCCCCCAGGGTGATGGTGTCCCCATTGCCATCCCAGTGTCCTTAGTGGTGGTGTGTCCATCCCCATCCTGATGTCCTCCACGTGCTCTAGGTGCTCCTGGAGTGGTGGTGTCCCCATCCCCGTGTCCCCATCCCCATGCCCCCCATGTGTTCCCAGATGTTCCTGGAGTAGTGGTGTCCCCATCCCTGTGTCCCCTGTGTGTTCCAGATGTCCCCAGGGTGATGGTGTCCCCATTACCATGCCAGCGTTCTTAGTGGTGGTGTCCCCATCCCCATCCTGATGTCCTCCAAGTGCTCTAGATGCTCCTGGAGTGGTGGTGTCCCCATCCCCATGCCCCCCATGTGTTCCCAGATGTTCCTGGAGTAGTGGTGTCCCCATCCCTGTGTCCCCTGTGTGTTCCAGATGTCCCCAGGGTGATGGTGTCCCCATCGCCATCCCAACATCCTTAGCAGTGGTGTCCCCATCCCCACGCTGACGCCCTCCCCCTTTCCCCAGGTGCCCCCACGGTGTCGGTGATGCCCCCGGGCCCCGTGACGGTGAGGGAGGGCAAATCCCTCAGCGTGGAGTGCCTGGGCCGGGGCGAACCGCGGCCGCTGGTGCGCTGGAGCCGGCCGGGCTCCCGGCAGAAGGTGGAGCACCAGACGCTGCTGCACATGGACAGCCAGGCCATCCTGCAGGTCAGCGGGGCACCCGGGGTGCCGTGGGTCACCCATGGGTGCTGGGTGCTCACCACCCACCCCGTCCCCACCCTGCCACCAGCTCTCGCCAGCCAAGCCGGAGCACGCCGGGACGTACGTCTGCACGGCGCACAGCGCTCTGGGCTCGGCGCAAGCCCGGGTGGACATCAACGTGGAGACGGACCAACGGCACCCCGGTGCTCCCGAGGTCACTGCGCCCTCCACCATCACCGTGGTGGCCGGGGACACCGCCACGCTGCACTGCACAGCCAGAGGTATGGGGGGATGGAGGATGGTGGTGGAGGAAGGGTGTCCTGCCGCGGTATCTTGACGTCGCGGTGTCCTGATGCCGTGGTGCCCCGATGTCACGGTGATGGGCGCCGGCGTTGCCCGTAGGCGAGCCAACGCCCCGGATCGAGTGGTCGAAGCTGCGGGCGCCGCTGCCCTGGCAGCACCGGGTGGTGAACGGCACCTTGGTCATCCCCCGCGCCGCGCAGCAGGACTCGGGCCAGTACATCTGCAACGCCAGCAGCCCCGCCGGCTCTGCCGAGGTCTTCGTCACCCTCGACGTGGAGAGTAAGGGGGTGACGGGGGGGTCGGGGTGCCCTTGTGTCTCTCCTGCCATCTCCACCATCTCCTTTGCCCCTGCTGTTGCCCGTCCTCGGCTCCTGTCCATCCTCTGCCTGTGGCCACCTCCATCGCTGCTCCCGCCCTCCCATCCAGCCCTTCCTTGTGGATCCATCCTGGCTCCATCCCAGCCCTCGTCCTCCTCTCCAGCTCCTCTCAAGCTCCATCATCCAGCCCTTCCCGTGGATGTGTCCATCCCTGTGCACATCCATCCCCAGTTCAGCGATCCACCCATCTCTGATCCATCCCAGCTCACGCCCATCTCTCCATCTCTTAACTCCTCCATCTCTCCCTTCCTGGTGGCTTTATCCATCTCACCCATCCCCGCTCACATCCATCTCTCCATCTTCTCTCAAAGTTTCCCATCCCCCTCTTCCTCATGGATCTGTCCCTCTCTCATCCATCCCAGCTCACATCCGTCTCTCCGTCTTCTTTCGAAGTTCGCCATCCCCCTCTTCCTCATGGATCTGTCCCTCTCTCATCCATCCCAGCTCACATCCGTCTCTCCGTCTTCTTTCGAAGTTCGCCATCCCCCTCTTCCTCATGGATCTGTCCCTCTCTCATCCATCCCAGCTCACATCCGTCTCTCCGTCTTCTTTCGAAGTTCGCCATCCCCCTCTTCCTCATGGATCTGTCCCTCTCTCATCCATCCCAGCTCACATCCGTCTCTCCGTCTTCTTTCGAAGTTCGCCATCCCCCTCTTCCTCATGGATCTGTCCCTCTCTCATCCATCCCAGCTCACATCCGTCTCTCCGTCTTCTTTCGAAGTTCGCCATCCCCCTCTTCCTCATGGATCTGTCCCTCTCTCATCCATCCCAGCTCACACCCATCTCTCCATCTCCTTGCAAACTCCTCCAGCCATCCATCCATCCCTTCCGTGCGGATCTGTCCATCTCTGGTCCATCCCAGCTCACATCCATCTCTCCATCTTCTCTCAAAGTTTGCCATCCCCCTCTTCCTCATGGATCTGTCCCTCTCTCATCCATCCCAGCTCACACCCATCTCTCCATCTCCTTGCAAACTCATCCAGCCATCAATCCATCTCTTCCTTGTGGATTCGTCCATCACTCAGCCACCATCCCAGCACATGCCCATATCTCTGTCTTCTCTCAAACTTCTCCATCCATCCCCTCCTCATGGATCCATCCATCTCTGGTCCATCCCAGCTCACATCCATCTCTCCAGCTTTTCTCAAAGATCTCCATCCCCCTCTTCCTGGTGGATCCATCCCTCTGTCATCCGTCCCAGTTCACACCCATCTCTCCATCTCCTGACTCCTCCATCCACCCCTTCCTGGTGGATTCATCCATCTCTGGTCCATCCCAGCTCACGCCCGTCTGTCCGTCTCCTTGCAAAATCATCCATCCATCCATCCATCCATTCATCCATCCGTCCATCCAGGTCATGCCACGCACTCCCTCTCTGCTCCATCCCAACCCCCCTCCGTCCCCACCCACACCCTCCCACCGACACCCCCCCTGCCCTGTTGATGCCTCCTTTCCCCCCTTTGACCCCTCCATCGCCCCACTGACCCCTCCACTGCCCCACTGACCCCTCCATTGCCCCATTGACCCCTCCGTTCCCCCATTGACNCGTTGACCCCTCCATTGCCCCATTGCCCCCTCCATTGCCCCACTGACCCCTCCATTGCCCCGTTTTTCCCTCCATTGCCCTGTTGACCCCTCCATCGCCCCACTGACCCCTCTATTGCCCCACTGACCCCTCCATTGCCCTGTTGACCCCTCCATTGCCCCACTGACCACTCCGTTGTCCCACTGACCCCTCCATCGCCCCACCCCGTCTGCGCCCAGGCACTCATGGTCCCGCCTGTCCCCACAGCACCACCATACGCCACCAGCCTGCCGGAGGTGACCACAGTGCGGGCAGGGGACGCGCTGCAGGTGCAGTGCCTGGCCCACGGCACCCCACCGCTGCTCTACGCCTGGGACAAGGTCAACGGCAGCCTCTCGGCACGCGTCGCCCACCGCGGCGGCCTCCTCCGCATCAGCCCTGCCCTACCCGCCGACGCCGGCACCTACCGCTGCCTCGTCACCAACCGCGTCGGCACCGCCGAGACCTTCGCCCATGTGGTTGTCCATGGTGAGCCGCCCGTCCCTGTGCCAGGAAAGCCATGTGCTGGGGATGTTGCGTCCTGGGGATGTTGTGTACTGGCAATGCCACACACCAGTGATGCCACACACTGGTGATGCCGTCCACTGGGGATGCCACACACCGGGAATGCCGTGTGCCGGGGATGCCATGCGTGGGGGATGCCGCACGCCAGGAATGCCGTGTTCTTGGGATGCCACATACCGGGGATGTCGCGCGCAGGGGATGCTGCGTACCAGGGGTGCCGCATGCCAGGGATGCCACGTACTGGGGATGCCACATACTGGGGATGTTGCGTACTGGGAATGTTGTGCACCGGCAATGCCGTATACCGGTGATGCCATGCGTTGGGGATACTGCGTGCCAGGAATGCCGTGTACTGGGAATGCTGTGCACCAGGGATGCCACATAGTGGTCATGCCACGCACCAGGCGTGCCGCATACTGGGAATGCCATGCCATAGGGATGCCGCATACTGGGAATGTCATGTCATGGGAATGCTGCATACTGGGAATGCCATGCCATAGGGATGCCGCATACTGGGAATGTCATGTCATGGGAATGCTGCATACTGGGAATGCCATGCCATAGGGATGCCGCATACTGGGAATGTCATGTCATGGGAATGCTGCATACTGGGAATGCCATGCCATAGGGATGCCGCATACTGGGAATGTCATGTCATGGGAATGCTGCATACTGGGAATGCCATGCCATAGGGATGCCGCATACTGGGAATGTCATGTCATGGGAATGCTGCATACTGGGAATGCCATGCCATAGGGATGCCGCATACTGGGAATGTCATGTCATGGGAATGCTGCATACTGGGAATGCCATGTCATGGGGATGCCACATACTGGGAATGCCATGTCGTGGGGATGCCGCTTACTGGGAATGCCATGCCATGGGGATGCTGCATACTGGGAGTGCTGTGCACTGGGGATGGTGCACACCAGCGATGCCGCGTGCCGGGCTGCTGTGCACCGGGGATGCCGGCACCCCCGGCTACCATCATGTCTTTTAATCCCCAGGTGATGCTGGTGACGGTGGTGACAGCGGCGTCGGTCCCTTGACCGTCCGGGTGACACCGAGCAGCCTGGTGGTGGGGGTGGGCGGCACGGCTGAATTCTCCTGCAGCGTTTCGGGGGACCCCCGGGCGCGGCTGGAGTGGCTGAAGGACGGCGGGGAGCTGCCCCCCTCCTACAGCATGCGGGACGGGGTGCTGCGGTAAGGGCGGGGATAGGGTGGTGGGGACACCCCCACTCCGCTTGCCCCCCACGGGGTCCCATACCCCCTCTGTGTGTCCCCACAGGTTGCCGGAGCTGGCGTGGGGGGCGCAGGGGGTGTACGTGTGCCGGGCCAGCGCCCCGGGGGGGCAGGCGGAGGACAGGGCCACCCTCAGCGTCCAGGGTAGGAGTGACACCGGGGGCACGGGGACCCCCTGACCTGGACCCCCCCAAACACTGGCACCCTGGGACCCCTGTGTCCCCAAACCCAGGGGCACCCCCCAACCTGTCACCCCCAAACACTGGCACCCCAGGACCCCTGGCTCCCCAGACTTGGGGGCACCCACTGACCCGTCCCCATTGGCACCCCGCCTCTCCCTCCATCCATGGGCACCCCAAAATGCCCAACCTCTCCCCGTACCCATGGGCACCCCAATATCCCCCGTCTTTCCCAGTGCCCATCGGCAGCCTGATACCCCAAATCTCACCCTACACCCGTGGGCACCCCAATACCCCCCAAGTCTCCCCACATCCATGGGCACCCCAACACCCCCAACCTCTCCCCTTCCCCCTGGGCACCCCAATACCCCCAATCTCTCTGCGTACCCACAGGCACCCCAATTTCTCCATCTCTCCCCATGTCCATGGGCACCCCAACACCCTCCATCTCTTCCTACACCTATGGGCACCCCAACACCCCCAAACTGTCCTCATGCCTGTGGACACCCAACCACCCCCCATGTCTCCCCACACCCATGGGCACCCCTACATCCCAAATCGCTTCCTATGTCCATGCGCACCCCAATATCCCCCATGTCTCCCCATACCGATGGGCACCCCAACACCCCAAATCTCTCCCTATACCCATGGGCACCCCAACATCCCAAATCTCTTCCTATGTCCATGGGCACCCCAATATCCCCTATGTCTCCCCATACCTACAGGCACCCCAACACCCCAAATCTCTCCCCCTACCCATAGGCACCCCAATACCCCCAAACTCTCCCCATGCCCACAGGCACCCCAATAGTCTCCCCATGCCCACAAACAGCCCATTTCTCCCCATTTCTCCCCATCCCTCACCCCTCCGGTCGCCGCCCCAGACCGTGACGCCTCCCCCATGCTGGGGGGACACCCCAAAACCCCTCTGTGCCCCCCAAAACCCCTCTGTTCCCCCCCAAAGCTCTCCCCAGGGCGCTGATCAACATCCGGACGGCGGTGCAGACAGTGCTGGTGGGGACGGCGGTGGAACTGGAGTGCCTGGGCTTGGGTGACCCCCGTCCCCACGTCACCTGGAGCAAAGTGGGGGGTCGCATCCGTCCCGGGGTGCTGGTCCGCGCCGGCGTCCTGACCATCGAGCGGGTGGAGCGGGCAGACGCCGGGCAGTACCGCTGCACTGCCACCAACGCCGTGGGCACCGTCCAGTCCCACGTCATCCTCCACGTGCAAGGTGAGGGTGGGGACATGGGGGGGGGGACACACACAGGGTGGCACCACCGGGTGGTGACACCTCTGTACATCCCCAGCCGCCCCCCAAATCACCGGGCAGCCGGAGGTGAAGGAGGTCTCGGTGGGATCCACGGCGGTTTTGCCGTGTTTGGCGTCCGGCTTCCCGGTGCCGGAGATCACCTGGAGCAAGGTGAGATGAGGACGCGGGGACGGGGGGACGGGGTGGGGCTGGGGGACACCCTGTGGGCGTTTCCCCCCCTGTGCCACCCCCAGCTGGAGGGGGAGCTGCCGGCGGGCGCGCGGGCGGAGGGGAACGTGCTGACGCTGCCGGCCGTGCGCCACGAGGACGCCGGCGTCTACGCCTGTGCCGCCGCCAACCGCCGCGGCCAGGAGACGGCGTACTACGTCCTCAGGGTGCGAGGTGAGGACGGACAGACGGACGGACGGGGCTGGGGGCGGGTGAGGATGTGTCCTCCTGATGTCCCCAAGTGTCCCCCGACTCCCTGTGCTGGCAGTGGGGACTGGTTGCATTGGATTTTGCATGGGGCCACCTGGGCTTGCATGGGGCCACCTGGGCTTGTAAGGGGCCACCAAGGCTTGCATGGGGCCACCAAGGCTTACATGGGGCCACCAAGGCTTACATGGGCCACCTAGGCTTGTAAGGGGCCACCAAGGCTTGCATGGGGCCACCAAGGCTTACATGGGCCACC
>VZTO01001435.1:1868-32678 GCA_013400615.1 Syrrhaptes paradoxus
ACATGAAATCTTTTTATCTTTTACTTAAATTTGAACTGTTAGGAATGGCCATTTTAATCAGACAGAAAAAATTGGAAAGCCTGCTACAACACTAGTATTTCTAATGCTTGTTTAAATCAAGCTTATGTAGCAGTAGCAGCAGATTCAGCAGTAAAAATGTCAGAAAGCTTGGGTCTGCCTCTCCCTTTTGGTATATGATTTGTGGGCAATACTTTCCTCATCATTTGAGGTGATGAGCCACCAAAGAAATCCCATCACATGCTATGCTGTCCACATCCTCTCTAGGATAAGAGCCTTCTGTTACTGCCAGGAAATGTGGTTCAATCGATTTCATTCATGTGTTGTGATTCGTAAAAAGTAGTTTTAAACCGTGCTGCACATTGTCTCCTTCCACCATCTTTTTCCTAGCAGAGCAAAATACATGAAAAATCTGTGTTAAAAGAACATAGCTCATAGATCACTGCTTGCAAATTTGAAGCATTTAGTAAAATCAAGGCTCTCCAGATAATTCCTACTTGGATTACAATGTATTGTAATTGTATGCTGATGTAGTAAGATGGACACTTTCTTGCTGAATTTTAGCAACTTACTGGATGCATTACCTATTTCAAAACCATGTTGTTTGGAAGACCATGGTGAGCAGTTCAGGGTGGAGATTTCAGCTTAAAATTGGAAAGCCTTTGAAATATTTCAAGACAAAAAAATTATAATTACTTTACACATAATGAGAGTGTACCCCTGTTTTCACATGGCTTTAGTAGCATACAAGATCTTTATAAATCTTGACATTTAAAAGTTTAGAAGAATGTAGACAGGGAAGTGGCCTGTAATCTGTAAGGTCATTTTTTTAATCTTATTGATAGTTTTTCAAAGTCAAGAGATTTCCGCTTCTCTGTATGATTTTTTTTTTAAGATAAAAGTAGAATGAAATACATTCATCTTAAAATACTATGAAATGTTCGATGTCATATCAATTTTAAATTTGAGTTCCATGTACCTATTTAAAAGCTTTACACATATACATACATATATATATAAGAAATGCTTTTTCTCATGGTGCTTTATCACCAACTAATGGGAGCAAGTGCTGGAAGATGATGACTTTGCCGAGAGTGGTTGAAGCACCAGAGTGCTGGGCAGCTTCCTTGGTGTACACCTGTATAGCTCCATTGTTTCTGCTTAAACTGTATCAATAGACACCATGGAGGACTTACTTCAAATTTTATTTTGTTTGTTTGGGGGGTTTTTTAAGAAAGAAAAAGAAAGAAAGAAAGAAATTCCACCAAGCTGAGGCCTGGTAGCTGACGCTAAATGGTTTGTGTAATACATTATTTATTTTTTCCTTATGCTTACACTATCCCTTCAACCTCATCTTGCATAAAGAAGGGCTTTTATGTACTGAGGACCTGACTTTAAAAGAAAGCATACCTTTTGCTGACAGCCAGTGAGAGGATCAGTCAGGATTTTTAATACATATTCCTTAAGTCTTGAAATGCATGGCAAATGACATGCATACTGTAATTTATTTTTGGAGAATTATGAAATTGGAAATGATACATGGAGAATGTATCTCTGCTGCAGAATCGTCTCATGCTGGATTGTTACGTCAATGAGATGAGAAAAACACAAGTCCTGTTTACATTCATACATTATAATTACCTATTTTTCCAGCACTTTTACTATTTTGCCATTAACTCTCTACGTCTTAGAAAATGATCCAATGTTGTCTGTTCATCAAAACAGATTACTGGAACAAACTAAACATATAGAGGGTTGGGGATACTTCTCACACTTGAGAATTATGGAAATTGTCTTCTTAACAAGAAGCTTTAAGTAAAATTAGATCAACTATTGCTTTTAAAAATGCATGTTAGTTTACAAAATCTAAAATGTTTATGAAATACATCACTTTTTTTTGCTAGCAGCAAATCTGCTGTTAAACTGTGCATTAGTTCTTTATATAAAGAGTAAAATAGCCCAGTAAGGAAAACTTTAAGTCCTTGTCTTCAGAATTGTGTGTGTATACAGACATTTTTTTCCCTGTGATTGAGCTGTTTTCATGTACTTGCAAACAAAGGCTTAATCTGAAATTGGTAGAGTATTTCCTATAATTGAAAATTGTGGTGATGATTTATTTTTAATGTGATAACATTTCCTGAATTTTTTTATTTCTACTTACAATACATTGCATTTTGTTTGTTTACTATAATATTTTTCTGTTCCTTTCTTAAATTGTTGTGTAATTTTGTTTGAGTGTGTTGTACATGGAAGTAGTGCTTTTTCCTTTAGCAGTTGCGTTACTTTTAGGGATTCTAGTGCATACTTCTGATAAACGGGTAGGGACAGCATTTAAACGCAAGGCGCTTGCTTTTTTTGTAATGGTAAATTTTCTATTTATATCTAAATCATTCTTAGACTTCAGAAAAATGTAAGGTCTTTAAAGCTTCCAGGTAAAAGGCAGTATGTATATGAACACTGTTGGTTTAAACAGCATGGAAACATAAATGTCATCTATTCGTTGTTAAAATGTTCCCATGCTGTTTCTGTTCTGCATTGTTACTTATTTTGTAAAATTGTTATGCAGCAAACTAGTCATATTTAATGAGGCATTAAAATAGACTTATTTTTAATGTAAAGTAATGAGGTTCTCCTACAACATACCTGTACAGTACTTCCACTTAGTATCATTATATTTAGCATTGGACATTAGTCTAAATATGACTAGTGGGAACAGAATTACTTTTCCATATACAGCAGGGTTTTTTTAACTAAACTGTTCTATAATTACACAAGTTTCCTTCACTGCCCCTTTCCATGTGGTGCATTTAGAGATAAGAAGTTGCAGTTCTTCAGATGCATGTTCTGTAATAGTTTTTATTGCCTTTCCATACTCGTTTCTTTTTTCAGGAGGTAATCCTGTTTTTAAAGTTTCACTTAAATAATGTACATTCAACTTCTTCGTTGTCTTATGCAGTGAGAAAATAAGGATTTTAAAAATCCATACCCTATCTAGAACTTGAATACTGTTTTGTTTTAAGCCTTGCTTGCACAGTATTGAAACTGCTTTTGTTTTTTAAACGTCATTCATGTCAGGTCCAGCAGAAGTAATCTAAAATAGAACCTGGCTTTGTTTTTCTTAAGTGTGAGGTAATGAGGTGTCTCTCTTTTGATGAAGCATACCACCCTGTATTGGTCGTGTAACAACTTGTAAACTTTGGTGATAAGATATTGCAGAAAACAGAATATGTTGTTCCAGGTGAGCTGTTACAGCAGCAGGCGTTAGGGAAGACGGTGGGAACAAATAGGTCAAGAGCTGGTTTAGTAGATTGCACCATGAGAGCAGCTGCTCTTGGGAAGTAAAATTAAGAATGATTAATGTAGCTGTTACTGTCAGTGATTGAGTCTCTGTGAGAAGAACGATGAAGAAAATTTGGCTGTAAAATTGCCATTTTAAGGTTTAAAGTTTTGTGTGTGTGTTACTAAACAGTATGCAACAAAAAATGCAAATGTTTACTTAAAAATCAAGTCCTATTTTAAGGATCGTGTTACAGTTTTAGAGTCTATGGCCTTGAAAATTCTCTTGTGTTTAGGGATAATTATGATATATAACAACTGTACAGGTCTTATTTCTCTCTTTCATAAAGTTTAAGAGATCTGATGTTTTGCTTTTTCTTTTCATTGTTTTGTATTTATAGAACAGTTTCAAAACACAATATTAAGGCTGAATAGTTAGGACTTCTCTGGACGACTTTAGTATTGGTCTCTAACTTCTGGTGGGTTAACTTTGGCTGGATGCCAGGTGCCCACCAGGCCTCTCTGTCACTCCCCCTTCAGCAAAATAAGTGGGAAGATAAGATGAAACACTCGTGGGTCANTGTGTATACATGGTTTTCTCTGTCAGTGTTACTCTGGTGATCTTTAACAGTGGGTGAACAATTCCACAGAATTTAAAAGTTATCTATAAATAAATGTGTAGTGTAGTTCTTTCTTACTTTTAACTTTTAAATAGGTCATCCTTGTTTCTTTCTGGCTGCTTCCTTTTCTTTTTTCCTTTTTCCCTTTGTGATAAGGATAGGATTAGGGGTTTTTTTGGGAAGGATTAAATATTCTGTCACCTTGTCCTCTAGTTTCAGTTTCCCTATATAGGAGCTCCTTATCCTGACTTTTCCCCCAGATAGCAGTCTGGCATTTCAGCATCAACTGCATTAATTGAAAAGGACATTAACTTACAAGTGGACATCAAAAAATTACTTAAGACTTGTGTAAGCTCGGCTTAAATAAAATGTCTAGCATCTTCATAACTTCTGTGATGGCTATAACCATCGAGAAACCATATTGTTCACTGGGTTTTTTTGTGTTTTTTTCCCCCCTCTTGTTCATTTGAAGCCTGTGTTTTACATTTGTAGATGGCTCAGCGGTGTCATCTGTCTTGATTATTATGTTAATATCAATTTCATCACTGCTTTTAGTATTTTTGTGGGCACAGAAAGTCATCTTGATGTGAAGCATTTTCTAAGCTCTTCATGCTCCTTCTGTATCAAATTTTTCAACTGTCTTGATAGGAGTAGCAGTCTCCATTGTATCGATGTGGCCAGTGATGCTTGGAACCACTAAGTATTGTTCATTCCTGTAGGAAGAAAAAACTAATTCTTCTATTAAATGCTCAGTTGTAACTGTCTCCTTCCTGTAATCTACTAATGTGAATATGGTTGCAAAGATTCGTGCCTAGCTCTCTGCAGCCACTGAAAATCAAAACAATAAAAGCAGTTTTCAGGAATGCTTTTTGCCTTGGTACCAGGGGTTTCTGAGGCTTGGTTTAGGCTTTCTGGTTTGGTTTTGTGTTTTTTGTTTTGTTCTGTTTTTTAGTTAGGAGCTGACAATCTGCAGATCTTTAGTGCCCATCCATGCTAACTTTGAAAAAAACGGTTGTTGTCACCAATAGATGATCTTAACTATTTCCTAAAAACATTGGTATGCCATTCACACCTAGTGTGGGAGAGGCAAAGATAGATACCTTTAGAATTCTGTTGCTAAAGTTGATTTCATACACAGGCAAGTTTGGTGTGGAGGACAATTAGCTGCTTCATCAGCAATTAAGGCTTAAGATTTTGTAAAGACTATTCACGTCTTAATGCCTTAATAGGCTTTTCCTGACCTTCACTTATTTTTCTTCACTGATTCCAACCTACTGGATCAGTGATGAACGGGAAGATCCTGTCAGCAGGTCTTTGCAGCTGCTCTTGCTAAGTGGACTATATAAATCTCTACAAGGAGAAAAAAAATCCTCAATCTCCTTATTAACAATCAAGTCCCATCTGGTTGTATCAAGTGGTTTTTGCTGTAATCTGCATTCTTCTTGATAGTCCCAGGAAACTTTGGGAGAAGAAGGGTGTAATGTCTCTAGTCTGGTAAGATGTTCACACAGCAGTTGAGACAAGGGTGTTTTCAATTCCACTTGCGGTAAACTGCTGTGTCACTGTGTTTTGTGATTTTTTGAGATTATAAAAATGGATATTAATTTATAGAATGACAGAAGACTGGATCAAAATAGCAAAGTAGACATTTTCATGACAGCACTATGTGTTATTTACATCCTTCTAAAGCATAATTATGAGAGAGACTGGGGAATAAACGCATCATCTAGACTTTTGTGAGCAAAACAAAGTCATCTAATTCCTTAATTTTCTTTGTCATTGTTATTACAGCACATTGCTATACATTGTGGAAGTGGAATTAATAACAGAAAAAAATCCTCTGATTTCAATTTCAGTAATTTGAGTTTACTTTAGAGTCAAGAGACCAGAAAAAATAAAGATGAAAAAAAGGCAGCACAACTGATGTAGAAGTTTGGTATCCCTTTGGCAAAGACCAAACCAGGATTACTAGTGAGACCAAAACTTACACAAAAAATCTTGCCCACCTAAATATCTAAATCTTTGAATCCTGCCAAGCCCCTTGATGACTTGCAGGAATGTTATGTTGTGCATTCAAATTTTGGGAATTTTATATTTATTCAATTTAACTGGATGCAGCCTGTCTCAAATATTAGGGAGTTATTAGAAGAGGAGCATAATCAAATTCTTTTCACTGTTTACTTCTAATGATTTGTTGTCAATAAACCTGTAATTCTCTTTTTTTTTGGGACTTCCTAATTATAATTATCTAATTTTGTTGCTGCTGTGCTTTCTAAAATCAATATTTTTCTACCAGATTTTATTAAGAATGTTATTTTGGAGATTTTGAACTACACCCAGACCCTGTCTTTCCCACTTACAAAGGTGGACTCTCCTGGAGAGAACCAGCCATAAGATACACTGTGTGCTGTGAGGGGTCTGGGATGCCTGGTGAGGGTACGGCCTTCCTTTCCATTCTTGACCAGACTAGAAAAGGTGGTTGTTGGCCGTTGTCATGGTAATGTTCTGCTTCTACGTGTTTAAAAAAAGCTTCTAAGTAGGGTATGAGAAAATGGGAGGATATTTTCTGGTTTTATGTTTACATTTCAGAATGATGCATTCACATTAATGTGTCTGGTATTCATTTGGCCCAAGGCAGATTTCTGCCAGTCCCTCAAGCACAAGGATGTGGTGAAACACCAAGCGCTGTGTCCACAAAGAAGTTGCCAGTTCTAGATTTTCAGTGCTCTGGTGTTTTCCTTGGCCTTTTCCAATACTCCCTCGTCATAGTAAATTTGAGGCAGAGCAACTGGAGTCCCTGTGGTGTAAAATAACAAAATGATTGTGAAGAAATAAACCTTTGTGGCTTCCTGTGGCTGGTCCTTAGTTTTTTGCTAGTTGTTAGAAATCTCAGAAGCGCAAATACGGAAGGGGTAGATGAGAGTTCAATGTTGCCGAGGGGGAAGGTGGGAGCCCCTGGGCTGTTTCTGTGGTGGGGTCCCCATTGGGGGGCAATGTCACCCCTCCCTTACCTTGGGCCTCGACACAAGAACGCCGAGCTGCACCGCCTTGGAGAGCTGCTTCGTATTTTAAAGTCAATTTGTAAAAAAATGTGTTATAAAAGGTCATTGTAACTGTATCTTATTACCTGCTTCTTAGCTATACATTTATGTGCTAAACATGTTTTCTTGCAAAGGAGTGATAGCTGCCTTAATCCCAAACAAAAAAATATTGTCTTACAAGGCTGCTGAACTGACTTTTTCTGTTCAGATTCAGTCAATGGTAGAATGTATCTTGATTCCATAAACATTGCACACTTAGAGATGACAAAAACTCCAGTGCTAGGGTTTGGTGCTTGCCTGCTTAGTTTCGTACTGGGGAAAGCTTAGGAAAAGAGCTATTAAAGGAAAAGAGGTTAATTAATTATGCTAAGCATTGTATTTGCATAGTTGCTCGTTTCTGTTTGAGGCAAGGAACCGTTCAGAAAAAAATTACATTCCTTTTAGTAGTGGAGAGGCAAGAGAGAAGGAACGGATACTTTCAAATAAAACCATACTGGAGATTTTTATTGTTTTGATGAAATATCAGTATATTTTCAGGGTTTTGAAGTTTGTCAGCAAAGAAATGTTTTGCAAAGCAAAGCATCTTGCCAGAAGAAAAGATGACTTATTTTGTCCTCATTGACTGCTTTTATTCAGAAAGCAGGTGACAGCAATCAGTTCCAATGCCATCTACATCTCCAATTATTTTACAAACCCCAGGAGCTAATTACAGCCCTCAGGCTCTGGCAGTCAGCTGACTTCATCATGCGACTTTTTTGGCTATTGCGTGCTTCTGAGTAATTGTCTATTTATGGAAAATAAATTAATAGCTGCTCTTTCTACTTAAAAAAGAGGACCTGTGAGTGAGTGTGTAGGTTGAGCAAATGGGTTGTAGACAGAAGGGAGAGAGATTAGGAAAGTAGGAGGCAAAGGGTTCAGTTGAAAGAATAAAAGGCAGGGGGGAGATGATAGCAAGATATGAAAGGGAAAAGTTAAAAAGAAGGGGAGGAAGGAAGCAAGATCCCAGAAAACTGAACAGGAGAAGCAAACATGGCAACAAATAGCAAGATAGAATATGACAGGATGAAAAAAGTGAGCAAAATTGTGGGAAACAGTATTTTAAAGTATGATTTTAATATAAGCCTATATAAATATAAATATAATATAAACCTATAAATAGGTTTTAATATAAACCTATACATAGGTTTATATAGATAGATAGAAGATAAAGAAGATGCATTTTTTCCAAACTGTAACTGTATTATAAACACAGAAAAAGAAATGAAGTTTGAGATTCTTATTGTACATGCCTCTCTGAAAATGCTGCTAACATAGATGGTGCCTGCCTTCTTAGCTTAAGAGGAGGGTTATTTATGTTGATCATATGATTCATAGAGAATGAAAACTGTGCATTTTAATATATGATGCTGCATTAATGTGCATGAACAATAAACTAAGCATGATTTGTTCAAAAGGTTCTGTAAAAGTCTTGCAAATTATGTTTTTGACTCAGAGGTTGTACAGAAGGTTTTGAATTGATGAATATTAGTAAACTTTGCCTGATGGTTATATAAACAAATCTCTTCAGTTACAAAGACTGTTGCTACTATAGTGTCATTGTGGTGTGGCCAGAAGTTTGGGGTTTTGTCTCTTCCAAAAGTTACCTACAAAATAACCTCATGAAGGCAGAAGGAATAATAACTTTTTAAGGATGAAGAGCTGAAGTGATCCTGCTAGAGGCCAGAACTTCTAGCAACTTTAGGTTAATTTGAATGATGTTGTGCACAGAACTTAACTGCAAGAGGAATAAAAGCTGTGTGTTAAAAGTACATCAATCTCTGTTTAGAAGAGATATTTAAGAAATCATGGCTTCTGGCATAAACTGGAGAAGTAAAGTGAGCATGGAACCTTAGCAACATAACAGCATATGGAACAGAATTTTTAAAAAGACCTATAATTAAGTATGTAGAACTAGTGTTTTATGAGCACTAAAACTGAGATCTGGTTGAAGCTTCTAAGCAGACTTTCTCTGTTTCAGAATTTCAGGAGAGCAAAAATAATATTTTTTTTCATGTACATGCATATGTTCACTGCCTTCTACTGAAATCTTACTTATCTTCAAAATCTTTTAAAAAATAAAAAAAAAGAGTAAGATGCTTGTTAGGATACCAGCTTATTTGGAATAAGATTTTTTCAGAGTTTTCTAAAATAAATTATGGCAACTAAATGCAAAATACTTCATATTATTGTACATAATAATCAGCAATGTATCTTCTTCCCTTTTCAGATCAGCTGTTCCATGTGTTGGCCATGCACATGCGCCTCTACAGTATAGACTCTGCATACAATCCCTGGAGAAAACTAACCCAGCCGATACAGGATAAAAATTCAGAGCAAGTATTTTAATTTACCCAATATCAGTTTTACCTTGTGAAAGAAACATCCTTACTGAGGGCCTTTGGGTAACTTTCTGTCTTAATTTAAATTCTCTGTGAGGTAGGCTGATGAACTTAACATCTAAAATTGTAGGTATGTGCTTATAAAAATTTTTCAAATTTTTTTTACATAAAATCTGACACATTTCCAGTTTTGAGTTAAAGCTTAAATACACCACTTACAAGCTTAAGCACATGCAAGTTCTATAGTATCAGGTGGAGTGAACAGGTGCGCTGCTGTTCTTGGTGCAGATACTAGACAAAATTTACATCAAGATGAAGTTAATAAATAGTTGATTGAAAGTTGGGCAATGACTAATAGCTGTTACAGAAATAACATAAGTAGGCCTTATATTTGTGAGAAATAATTATATTTGAAGGTAAAAATTTTCATTATGCTTGTTATTTTAAACAAGTTATTTACCTGACTTTGCTTTTAAATCATCAACCTTACATATATAGGTAACCTTACATATACATGTACAGGGATTAACAATAGAATAAATGACGCCATGTTCTGCAAGGACCCATCTCCCTACTTGACTTAAGAGCCTTCACTTTTCAGATTCTGCCTTGATGGTGAGAAGAAAGGTTTCTTCTCTAAAATCAGATTTTTATTTTTCCTCATAAGAGGAAAACAGTAATTTATTTTTTTTCTCTTGGCACCTTGAGCGTCTTCATAGCTAAGGTCTCCACTTTGTAGCTTGCAATAGCATTGAAAAGACTGTCTTTTTAGTTCCTATCCACCTGTGTATTTCTCACTGAGTTTCTAGGAGCTTCAGGTGGAAAGCATTATGGGATTTCAAAAATTCATCTAGGATAGTGATTCCACAATTCTCATCTACAAATTGGGAAAAATTATTAAAACGTTGTGCTTGCTTCCAGTTTGAGGTTTTACTGTTTGTCCTCTTGAACCCAGGTCTTCTTTTGTAATCAACATTACATTAGTGCAGTAATTAGACTAGATTAACAGCTTAGTTTATAAACCATTACCGGAACAAAGCATGAAGAATTTTATACCGTGAAAACGTATGTTATTCAGCATGCATTCAAAGCGCTCAGAGTATGTTTTTGTGTGATTCTGCCCTGGCCTAGATTGAAGAGTGGAACATGGTCAATAAATCTGGTGTACGATTGACTGAGTTACACCAGGCAAAATTAAAATCACGTTTGTAAAGACTCTCACAGAACTGCTCTGCTATACTTCCTAAAGCCCCTGGTTTTGCCTGGTGTCATCTCCTACAACTGTACCTAGATCACTCCGTAGTTGAAAATTGCAGCAGAGAGGAAAGATAGGAAGGAGCTCATGCAGTCATACCAAGGTAAAGTAGAAATAAGGAAATTTAGAGCAAGAAGATGCCCTATCAAAAAGGGCCTAAATAATGTGAACTGTTTGAAGGAAGAAGGAGGAAAAGAGATAAAGCTAGGTCTGATCAACTTGTGAATGGTAAAGTGGATTCTTTCTCCTGTGTAGTTCATGTTGTCAAATTTAATATATACTTGGTCCCACAGGCTGTGCTTAAGCAAATAGTTCTACTAGGGGCAGATCTGGTTTCAAGGATGATCAAATAAACAATTATTGTGATGTAAGTGGGAAATAAGAGCTTCTGGCAGGGGGCAGAGAAGGAGCCAGCTGGAGGCAGTAATTACTAAACCCAGATGTGAATTTAATGGACTAGTCCAAATAGCCAGAGTTTCAGGAACAGCAAACCTGAAATAAAAGGATTTTTTTTTTTTTTTTGAAATTTACATCAGTACAAAAGCTTGAGGTTTTGTGTCTGTTTTGACAGATAAAATGTGTCAGCCAAGAATGATTCAGTAAATCATTAAAGATCTTTGCAATAGAAGCACTTGCAGGGGGCAAACTGCATGATAAACTGAAATACTGAAATATACTGGGTTATTTTTACTGAAGTGTTTTGCTGCTGTTTTGTTCCAAGCTAGATCGCTTCAGTGACTGTTTATAGTGTCATACTGGGGCAAGAAACTGCAGCATAGGGGTGAGAATGAGCAGCTGTGTGTGGGAACCTTGTAAGTCACATCTCCCTCACAAAAACTGTTGTGAATTAGGAAAAAGAAAACAGTTTTTATTAAGATAGTCCAAGGCAGGCAGAAAGTAGGATGATGGGAAAATGGGGTTTGGTTAAAGTTTGTACAAGAGGTGGTATATACACACACACATGCTGAAACAGGACTTACGTTATCTATTATCTGTTCAATAAACGCACAAATCCTGCCTGAAACACCAGTGTCTGAGGACCCATGTTATGCTACAGAGGTTATGCAAGCTGCAGGAGTACTTGCTCTTGGCTGTTTCTTCCTTCCTCTGTACTGTAGGTCACCGTCTCGTTCAGCTGTGCTGATGTAATCTGTGCCTGCTGCATCAGAAACAAAATCAGGGAACTAATTAATGTTTTTAAAAATGTTAATTTGAGTAAATTTGGGAGCGGGTGACAAGGGAGCACTGGGGGCACAGCGGTGAATGGGAGATGCTTAATGTTAGTACAGTCAATAAAATCCCGTCTTGTATAGTGAGAAATACTGACCTGCTGTAAAACCTCCTGGGACACAATGAAGAGCAAATAGGAAATTGTGATTATATCCTAGAGTGTAGCCAGAATAAATAGTAGCGTTCTACTTTCTTATCATGAACATCAGAAAGTGGGCATTGCTCTGACCTTTCTGCAGGCTGGGATTTGTGCACTGTATTTCTCATGCTGCAAATACTGAAGAGAATCTAAATTTACCCTATTGATTAAGCCTTTGTTTAGCTGTAACCATATCCCTGTGTCTCAGCTTTTCTGTATCTGACAGTTTGAAGAGGTGTGAGGCTCAAAACTTCCACTTTATTTACTGACTTTCTAACTTTATAATCACTTGGAGTTAGCATCAAACAAAAAATTTAAGTGTCTCTAGCTGAGAGAAGAGGGGAAGGGGAGCATATGTGTAAGGAAAAGCCATAAGCAAATGCTGCTTGTTTCAAAGTAGAACAGAATTTTCAATTCCTCTGTATCCATTCCCAAAGAAGTGATTCTTGTATAACCTTTATCAGGACAAGGATACAGAACACAGAGGCAGAGTTGCTCAGCTGTCAGCTGATAGACAGCTCTGGTATTGGCACAGGGAGAGGTGCAGCCCAATTACCTTGGACTGGAGGAGAGGTCAGTTCCATAGAGAAAGTCGAGCAATACATTTTTCATTTTGGTACGTGTTTATATTGCACTGTGTCATTTATTTTGCCTCCCTCCTCCTCCCTTTTTTTAGTGGATACAGCATACAGCTATAATACATTTGAATCATTTTATATTACTTTGGTCCCATCTGAAATTGTACTTTCATTTTATTCAGTGCTTCTGTGGCACAATTTTTTGTAAAGTCAGATTTATCAAGCTTTCGTATATGCACTGGGGATTAACAGGATGGGCAATTTCCATAAAACACATTTATAAACACTTTTTATAAATTCAGTTTCAGTGTCATAATGAAGAAGTTGCTTAGGCTCTTAACAAATGACAGAGCCGTTTTAAAGTGCTTCACATGCTGCAGCTACACTAAAACAGAAGCTGCTTATCTAAAACCCTGACATTTATTATAGCTTTACTTCTCCAATTCATATGAAAAGAATAAATTAGACAAAGAATTCAGTTGGTCCTGCATGTGAAAACAAGTTCATTAATTTGTGATGTTGCCAGTCAATCACAGTGTTCTGTATATATAAGAGTATTTCCTAATGTTGTCAGAACTGGTATTTGACCTAATTTGACTACATGACTGCTAAATGATATTGATGTTGATACCCCTGCTGGAAATAGGTGTTCAACTAAATGTGACCAGAGGGAGGCTTTTCTTTTTTTGTCTTAATGTTATTCCAATTTTTTTTTCCCAAGTCTATATATGAATTAAAAATTAAAGGTGAGAAGTAATTTAAGAGCCATCCATGGTTTTTAAAGTCATTACACAATGAGGGTTATTTTAAAACGCAGTGTCATAGATTGTAAAATAGAACTAGCTGTAGGAAAAAGTAGAATTAGAGGGACGTAGTGAGGTTAGCATCTTCACTGCCTGTATAATTTTGAAAATTAGACTTTCTAGTGTGATACACATTTTTGTCCCTTTGTTGTCTATAGAATTCAATAGACTGATTTTTTTAGAATATTTGCTTTTTGTTGGGGAGGCACCCATACTTAAATATGTATATTTATGTATGTTACAGTATTTTAAAACAATTTAATGAAATGATTTATTATGACAAAAGGCGTTATGGATAGTGTTTATTCTGTAGCTGTTCGGGTTCATTAATTCAAAAGGACCAGTTGGACCATGTTTTCTGTGACTTCAATTTTATAAGATCAATCAACCAAGCCATTTGTGCTCACTCTCACAATTGAGTGTGTTGCATAAAATTACACTAAACTTTACCCATGCAGTAAAATTATTGCTTCAGGATGTGCCTTACTGGGCTGGGAGAAAATGAGAGCAGTTAAAAAAAATGTGCAGTTGGATAACACACTTGATATCACCAAATTTTTCTTTTAGTCCTCCTCTTACATGAATGCTTCTGCATGTTAAAATTCATGGCACAGATGACTCACTCCTCACGGTGCCTTTTGTAGAGGGAAATCCGAGTTGTCATGGAATCAGTAACTACATAGAGGTCTTTTTCCAAAATCAGTGTCATGTGTATGTGCCTCAGAGCTGATAAAGTGGTAGGATCCACCAAGCTATTAGGAGGCAGTAACGATCTTATGCATGCATCCACGTCCCACCGCACGTAGACAACCTCTTCCAGTATGTGGTCTGCAAGAGCTCAGTTTGCTGTGTGTGTGAGAGATGGCACCAAGGGGAGCTGGTGCCCTCAGAAAGAGAGTCATCAGGTAAGCTGATGGAGTAGCCAGTGCCAGCTGAGCTGGATCAGAGGAAGAGTTTGGTCCTCTTGGAAGAGGGGCAATCATTGGATCCAATAATAGTTCACCAGTCGTGCTCTGAGACGGCAGAGCTGGGGCAGGAGAGGGCTTAAATGTCTCATCTGTATGTTTCTTTCTTCAATCTGATTCTGTTTGTACAGAAATTTGGGCAGTTGCTGCAGGGTTTACGAAAGCCTCAGTGGGAAACTCTACAGTCCACCATGCATTGCAGAACAGCGAAAAGGAGGAGAGCGAGGCTGTGCTTTTGGGGTAGACCTTCATAAGGATATATGTATATTTTCACTATAACTATCTGATTCTTCGTCAGTTCTAGTTTACCTGCAGGACAGTTAAGATTGCTGGAAAAAAGCATGAAGCTAACCTTGAAACTCTATCAGGTGGATGTATTTTGATTTCCTGACCTTCTCAGGTGGTTTTTATGGAGGCCCAGTGAAGTGCCCTAAGTATGGGAAGCTCCTGCCAGGAGAGGAAGAGTCATTTTTCTTGCAGTTTCTGACCAGTGAGAAGAATGACAAAAAAAGAGGAAAAAGAGATTAAAAAGCCTAAGGAGTGACAGAAAGAAAATGCCCTTCCAGGACAGCATTTCAATCACATAGCAATTGAAAGGAACTTGGTAGTGTGTGATGTTTTCCTTTGCAACACTTGTGTCTGCTTGTAAGAAGCTGTTGAGAACTCCGTTTCCATGGGAGACGCGAGGTCAGTTATACTGGGCCTCATGATGTAGCTCCTGTGGGAGTCGTACAGATAAATATCTCGGACAAACATCTTCTCCTCAGTTACTCTGTTGGCATTGAACAGCGGACCCGGTAGCACCACCACTGCGTGGAATGGGAACAGGAACACAGGAAAGGTGANATCTGAAAACATTTTCTGCTTTTAGGTGTGAGATTACAAGGTGATGTTGTGTCATTCAGTGAATCCAAATAGTTCAGAAGTTTACAGTATCTCTTTATGTGCTTATTTGCTGTCCTAGCTGCACAGGGTTTCTGTGCTGGCTGCTTTAGTCTTAATTTCCTTACATAAAGGAAAGCAGTACCTTTTCTAAGGTCTGTTTTCCAATAGGAGCAATCCCTGTAACATTAGTGAAATCTGAGGATTCAGTGTTGTTACAGCATAGATATAGGTATAGTTGTGAAATGCCACACTTTGAAAACCAATTAAATCATGTTACTATGCAGTATATTTTCTTATTTTAGAAATGCACAGAAATAACTACTTCAGGCAGTTTTGGAAAGGTCTAAAATACTTTAACAAGAATCAGGTAAATCCATCAGTAACATTATGTGGTTTTAAAATCAAGATAAGTTAGTGAATTGCCAATTATTTGGCTTGTGGTAAGCTTGATATCAAATGTAATACAATTTAAAATAAAATGCAAAATAAAATATGAAAATGAAAAGTGAGTTTATAGTATCAGAAGTTATTTTCTTTGGGTTTTTTTTCCAGGCTGATAAGTGAAGATCTGCCAGAAGTTCCTGTGCTTTACAGAGATGTCTCATCCCTTTTGCTTATCCAGATTTTAACCATGCCTCAACCATTGCACAAAGGTATGTTACAAAAATACGTATATTTATATTATTATGTATATGGGGCTGCATTCTTGGTGATTTCCAGGATAGCTTGTCTACTGTGTATTCTAAAATAATGTTTCTGCCTTATCTACAGAAGGTGGCATTGAACAGAAATTTTTGTTGTGGGTTGACAGGCTTATCTGTGTCCCCTGTCTTCTCACCTTATCAGTCAGCCTGTTCAGCGAAGATGCAAGAGCTGAGCAAAAACTATTACGTACTTTTACTGAAGGAAGAGTGTCCTTTGTTTGACCTCCATCTCTTTGCTTAGAGGGGCAGCTCAATACTTCAGGTTACCTCAGGGTGAAAAATTATAATTCACTTTGAATTTCAGAGTTTAAGTTGCAGCAGTCTTACATAATAGGAGGCCCTATATGAAGATAATTGCTGTAATGCAGCAACTTCAATAGAGAACAGCATATAGTATAATTTGGAATAAATATTCAATAGATATTTAAGAACTATGTTTTTCATTACTACAATCCAAACTGTTTTAAACCCTAAACTTCTTCATCTGTGTAAAAGGAACAGCAGAAGCTGGTCCATCTTGCTAATACACTGCATGCCCCATAAGATGAGTAGTTCAGACCCTTTGGTCTCTGGCTTGATTATTTATAGCTATAACTTTATTTTAAAATGAGAACAAACAAACTAATATCTTTTTACCGCTTCACTGGCAATGAAGAGAGTATCTGCTTTGGGGTCTGTGTGGCAATTTTGATGCCTAGTGAGTTCTGGTAATTTGTGAATAGGTAAATACAGGGACTGTTCTGCTCTTGATACATACACCTGACTTACAAAGTATAGTAGAAACTCTGTTTCCCCTTAAGAGATGTTCAGTCCTCACTATTGAATGCTCAAATTCAGCTTAAGTGACTCTGGGCGTATCTGTTGACATTGTAGGTTGTGTTTTTTCGATTCAATGGATTAAGTATGTCCAGTAAATTATTAGAATATGTAGATGTCATGAGATTAAAATAGTACTTAATAGGAAGGCTATTGTCAAAAAAATATTTTTTTTACTGCAGTTTAATCTAAATTAAATTTTATTGGCAGGACTTAATAAAAGCAGTAAACAAAAGTCTAACAGCTTCTGAAGTACATGGAAGGGAGTCTTGAAGCCAAAGTACAAACAGCAGTCTCTTTGTAGTTTATATTCAAGCATTAGAAAAATACCATTTATGAAAGTATACCTTATCCTAGGAAAGACAACATTCAATTAATAGTAAGGTATCCTGTGGAGAATTGTGTAGAATAGCACATATCTGTAGCACGTTTTGCCTTTGCTCTTAGGTTGAGTGTGTGTTGCAGTTGAAAGGGAAATGGCAAGTGGCAGGAAGAAGATGAATGTAACCACTTCAAATCTACGAAGCATTAAATTGGAAATAAATTGCCATTTATCTTTCTAATTTTTGTTTCATCAAAATGGTTCAGAAGAATAAAAAGAAAGTCTTTTATGATTTCTTTGTCCTGAGGTGTAGAATGCAGTTCAGAAAAGTAGGTAATAACAAATTTGTTAAGGACTTTTATAATGGGTGTGTAGGTCACAGAGTTAAATTCGATATCATTAACTCTTGGTAGAGAGCTGAGGCTTGAAAAGATCAAACGGCTTGTGCACAGTCACGTGGCAGGTTAGTGACGGGGGTGAACAAAATCTGCATTTGACCCTACGGCTTCCTGAACTTTCTGTGCTGCTTTGGTGGTTTTGTGGGGTGCAGGAGCTGTGAACGTGGCCGGACACCTCTATGCAGGCAGAAGGTTGATGCCTGTGTGCACTGACAGGTATTTCTAGTACATTCCATTAACAGTGCACTTCACTGCACCGCAGAAGGGGCGATGGTGCAGAATGCCCTGATAATGGTGTTAGAACACTAATAATGAAGGAAGAATTTGTAAGGCTTAGAATTCATGAAAGATTTTCCTCCTCTTTTAGCATGGACTCTTCTCTAATGATACTGCTTTTGCACAATCATTTATTAGGTATGTTGATGTATTCAGAGAAACCAGACTTGTGTCCTTACAGGAAACTGTTCATCAAGTATTAAATCTTTTTCATGTTTGTACTCAAAATCTTTTTTGTTTACACTGTTTCTTAACAACACTAATTGATCTGTAAGGAGGACCTAAACTTCATCTCCTGCCCTTCAGTGTAGCACTAGGAATCACATTAACTACCCTGTTAACTGGTGGATGGGCGCTTCTATTTTTTTCAATCTGGCATTGATTAAAGCAATAAAAATGCCATTACTGTTCAGCCTCTTCAGAGAGGAAAACTGATCTGAACACATCACAAAGAAAGAACACTACAATTTAAATCTTTTTTTTTTATAGGAGAGACTTTGTGTTGGAGGTCAGAGCATTTAAAAGCACTTACCAATTTACAAAGAAGGGAATAAAGAAGATAGTGTGTGCCTCCTGTGTAGTGGAACCAGCAAAATAAGCACTGTGTTCAAGATCTGACACTAGAACGGGGGCAGAGCTTTCATAGGCTTCATATGCTCAGTATTTTGAGAGACTAAATAGATGATGAGCCACAGAGGCGTTTCTGGTTTAATTCTGTGGCAGATGTTGTGCCGAGGATGGACAGTGTTCATGGAATTGTGAATGGAGATTCTGTAGAAAATGAGGATTTTGTTTCTAGAATCTCCAGCTCCTTTCTTACAAAAATAAAAAATGGTGTTGCATATGAAGAAAGTTAGTACAGAAATGGAGACAGTGACTTGGTGTTTAACAAAGCTTAAATCTGTGATTGTAACTTGACTTCAAGACCCTCTCCCCCCCCCCTTCTGCAACACAGTTTCTATATGCTGAACAAGTAATTTACTTCAAATTGGACATTCTTCTTTGCTACCATCAATTGTAAAAATATTATTTTCCTAGTACCTGTCTTGGGACCCACGTGCACAGAGTGCTCATAGCTTCCAGTGATGTCAGTTTCTATTTTGAATGTAAAAAATACCATACTGTTGCAAAGTATTTAAAAACTGGGTGAGCAGGGGTGAGCCTGAGGCATGCAGGTGTATAGAATCGGTGGTCAACTGGCCAACAGTGGCCTCAAGCGCTGAGCTTGGTGCCTCACACACACGCAGGGTCACGCAGCAGTGTGGTGTTGGCCAGCGTGCTCTTCCGCAGTCCAGTGCTGCTCTAACATAGGCCGTTGTGCTGCTTTCACAGGATCTGTGGTTTGGGAGTGGTGCATGTGCTCCAACTTGAAAACTGGTTTTGAGAGTTTAACCCAGCCTCTATGGACTCTGGGAAAGGTTTTCTTCTCTGATGTGTAACACCTAAATTCAGCCTCTTTTTTTTGCAATTCTGATAAGGCCCAGATGCTAAAGAACATGACCTGGATGTTCTGACACATTTATTTTCTATAAAGTTTCAATAACATACAACAAAAATGCAGCAAGCAGCACTAAGGCAAACACGAGCACTTTTCTTTAGTGATTGGATAAGGATCTTGACTAAATATAGAATGAATGTAATCAGCTTGAATAGTATCCAATTTCAATGTGGAAGCTGAATATTTATCTGTATCCTGCAACTTTCAATATACCTTTCACGTATTATCTGAAGTTCAGTGCTGTCTCCTTTTGTTCTGAAGTTATTTTTTCAAATAACCATTAAAGCTTTAGATCAAAAAGAATATTTCCAAAGGGTATTTATATAAAGATGCCCTTCTTAATTGACAAAGAAAGGTCCTAGGACCTTAGTTTTGCACTTGGTTCACTTTGTGGATTCTTTCTGCAGTCATTACTTCCCGGTGTATATCATCCAATTCGATATTGAAATGAAAGGATGCATATTGTTAGTAATACACTTATTCATCTGCACATTTCTTGTGCTAATGTTAAAATTAGAGTTGTGGAAGTATTTCCTGTATAAACTTTATTTTTGAGGGGGTTTGTTTAATGTATATAATGCATGGGATCTTTAGAATTATTAAGGGTGTGGGGGCTGCGTTGTAGAAAGGCAAATAAAATCAGTCTTTGCAGTAAACAAGAATGTAACAGCTCTAGTGTTATAGATACCTACAGCTGTCAAATATTTTGCATTTTACAAACAAGAGATAACACAAAGAAGAAGTCAGGACTACTTAAGGGTGACCCAGGTGTGACAGTATGCATTTTTTGTCTAATTCTGTCTTCTCCAAAAATGTAATTTCATAGTCATTTATGAGTCACATACATTTAGGTAAATACGAGAACATTAGTTTATTTTAAAAAATATAATATAGGGTAGCTATAGTATTTCTGGTGAATTGAACAATTAGTATTAGGGTGGGGATAAGGACAAGGAGTAAATGTAATAAATGTATTTAACAAAAACAAGATTTAAATAAATGATATAGTTCTGGAGGGTGCTCAGACACTCTGTATTGAGCACCGTGTACTCACCTTAGCACAACAGAATGAAAACTAGAAGATGAAGTGGTCTGTGGCACATTGGTGAATGTTGATCAGCAGCCTAGTTTTGCTGCTGTAAGTGCAGTGCTTTTCATTCCTGCTTTTACAGTGTAAAATTCATCTCTCTTGCTTGTACCTGCTATTGATGGAGATAGAGCTCTGTACTTGAGTTCAGTTCTAGCTACGATTATAGACTGTAGCTCAGGCCGAAAATGCAATTTTTACAATTGTGTGAGTGCGTGTGGTTTAATCTTGTAAATTTTGCTTCCAGAAAATTTACTGAAAGCTTGCCCACTATTATTCCTCAGAGGGAGAATTGCTAAGAAAATGTGGATGTCAGCGTTGGGAAAATAATAGGTCCTGGAGATCTAATGGGATCTGGTGAATTCTCCTCCTGGGAAAATGTAGAGAGAAAAAATCATTATAATGCTACCTGCTGTCGAAAGGGCAGATGAAGTATAACAGCATTCACTGTCATGTTTAACATAAGCTCCTTAGGAAGATAATACAGAAAAAAGATACACTTTAATTACATAGTTACAAATGATCATTTAGGTGCTTCAAAGGTGCTTATTGTATATACTTAGTGACATTAAAAAGTTTCAAAATCCACATCTGTGTTGATTTGTAAACATTTGTTACATAAAAAAGCAATTGTTATTTCACAAATTTAATTAGGTACTCAAGTCCTGGCTGTGTTTGGTTTAAAACCCAGTGGTGGGTTTTGATATGAGATACAAGAAAGGAGAAACAAGGAGTTTCATCTCCCTTACCTCCTTTTCATTTTCACATACAAAGCTTGTTTAAATCCTTTGGGAAGAAAGAATGAATTTAACCCAAATTTTTTTGAGGTAAATAACAATGTTTTTCTTGACTTCAAAGCATGAGAGGGCTTCTAAAACCCTCATTTTTTATATATATTGTTTTAAGTATATATTATAGTTTATGTTTGTGCTTGAGGAATTGTGTAAGTGATGATAAACTTCTTTGATCTGCCTAGATTTTTTTAAAAAAAAAAGATTATTTAGGATGGGAAATACAACCTAAAGTAAAAAAGCGAAAAAAGGACTGCTACTGTATCTTCATTTCAGAGAATGATCACATTCACTTTTTTTTTCTGTTCCAATTTTAGGAAGTTTTATTTTGCCTCTGTTGCTAGCTTCCCCAAAAAGGTTTCAAAGCCTTTCTCCTATATGTAGGAGATAATAATCCCTTAAATATTATGAAAAATTGTAAACAAATAAAGGGCTTTCAAAAGAAGGTAACTTCTAAAATTATATTCTTTTGTCCTCCTCTGTATTCACATGAGGCCCAGTAAATAGTGATTTGTAGCAGGTCTTGTATGGATCCCTATCTGTAAGTGATACTGAAGTATGCTACGTTTCCTTCTTACACTGATTTTTTTTGGAACTTAATGTTTCCAGTATTTGTGTGCATGTAACTTACCCCAGACGGTTTAATAACTGCCAGAAGAGATGGCAGGATATGCATTTGCTTACATCTACAGCACCCAATTAGTTGTAGCTGTCAGTAATTAGTAGCTTAACTTGTTGTAACATTTGGACAAAATAGAATGTTGTAATATCACCAGGTCCCTAGCAGGAAGTCAGTGCTGATCAGGATTAAGATGAACATAGGGAGCAGTGGGAAATTATTTGCTCTGTACTTGTTCCACTCAGTATGGCTGACAAGTCATTTTTGAAGGCCAGTAAATATATTTATGTTATTTTGTATGTTTCCAGGGTTTGTACTTTGTATAACACTCGCTTTTCATTTGAGAAGCATCATTTCCATAACTAGAGACTCTGTAATCAGTATATTTGCTAAAAATACCATGTGTTTAAGAATTACTTTCTTTGTTTTGTGCAGAACACTTCACCTGCATTATAAAAGTGCTGTTCACTTTGTTGTATACTCAAGCCTTGGCAGCACTATCTGTTAAATGCAGTGCTGAAGACAGGATGGCATGGAAGGAGTCAGGAGCTCTCAAAAAGGTTAGTTAATTTATTAAAACATTTATTAAATTTCACTTATGTATTTCTGGTGAGAAATGTAACAGATACTTCTGCTTTGCATAGAATAATTTGCTTCTGCTTGACAAAAATCCAGTATATTGCTGCACATGAAATTTCTGCAGCTTTTGGTATGTGATGAGACTTAAAAGCTTCATAGTGAATGTCTAGTTCCAAAACTGAGCTTCACATTTGAGGCTGTATCTCTCTAGTTTCAGTTTTGAGTTTGTTGCAATGGTATCAATAAATGCAGCTTTCCTTCCTGTGAAATTGAAGCCTTCCTAGATAAGCCTTGGCTTGATCTGATGCACTCCTTTACAGGAGAAGCAGGCAAGCTTGTTTGTGAGGGAAAAAAAATATTTTTCTTATTTGTTCGTGCTATTTGTGGCTAGCCATATAAATTTCTCTCAATATGTGGTCTAGAGTGCCGGAGTGATGAAGGGGCAGAGAAGCAAATTCGTTCACGAGACAGGCAGATATTTCACTATAATTTCCTTCCCTTTTGATAATACTTACAAGTAAAGTGAACGTCTGTCTTGCTGTTTCAGTTCAGGTGATTGAATGCCAGTTCCCACCAAAAGACGTAGTTCCCTGCACCGGCACTGGCATTCATTTAATCCTTTGGTTTTTCGGCTTCATGGATTGATTCCTCACAAGGTCAGAAGAGTGTCAGTGCCAGACCAAGGGAAAGGGTGGAAGTGTTGGGGCCAAGACAGGAAATGGGAGCAGGAATACCCCTGTGCACAACAGCTGGCCCTTAGATTATGTTGGCTGGAAAATGAAATGCACACTGAGAAGCATGACCTGCTTTTCACATCCAAGATAGATTTGTCAGTCTCAGCTCCAAGGTTGTAAAACCAAATTATCTGCTGACCAAACTACTACTATGTGGAAATTTTTTTTTCTGGACTTAGATTAAGCATTTGAGATCACTGAGCAGCACCACATTTTGTTAGCTCCCTCTCCACTCCCTTCTTTCAATATATTGTCATTTTCATTGAGTTTCAAGATTTGCTTGAGGTTGTTGCTGGTGAGGGATTTTTTCCATTTTTCTGTTTACTTAAGTGATTCCCAAGTGATAAATAATTTTGCAGTTTAAAGTTTGTGGTAGAAAGCATATAAATAGATTAAGGTGTTACCAGCTTATATCCCCTCCTAATCCATGTGATAAACATGGGAGTGCCTTTTTGTTAGTAGCAGAGGTTGGAGTTTATCTGAACATATATTGACAATGCTTAATTTTCTGTCTACAGTGAGAGCTTTTGTTGTATGAAAATAGACTTAGGGCATGTGGTAGGTGGGCTTGCTATCTATTAATACTAAGATGTCTCACAGAAGCATGGGAAAGCATTTGCTTCACATAAAGCACTGTGTACTTGAGGCTTGCAAATTATGATAATGGGTCAGATAATGGATTTATGAAGTAGCCATCTCTTTATGTTCAAGACAGTCCATTTTAGTTGAGTTTTCACTAATGTGCTTGCCTTTATTGGGTGCTAAGGCCAAGTGGGAAATAGTACCACGTTAATAAGTATGTTACTGTGAATGGATGTTGTGATGTAGTGTAGTTCAGATAGAACACAACAGATCAACTTCTGTCAGTTTGAGAATTTTGACTTTTCTTCTCCAAGAAGCCCATTGAAGGCTGACAGTTTTCCAAGTGGGAGAGCAAAGAGGTAGGAGGTAGATGTGAACACTGTTCCCTGCTGCACATGTGCTGGACTGACAGCATCTCTCCCTCATCCTCCTCCTTCCTCTTCTCTGTCTCGTGTAGATTGTGTGTGTACAGAGGTCCCAGTTCTGACAGCAGCTTGGCAGCACGTGCTCAAGGTGATCTCTGCAGGATCCTCAGGCCTTCAGGGACCCCTACCCTTACTTCCTTTTCCCACCCCAGTGATAATCTACCCCAAGTGCAGAGGCTTAACAAAAGTCCCACGTGCAAGTTTGCCCTTCCCCAGATGTCCAGTTTCCTGCGCCTTCTCCTGCATAATGTTGCTGCCTGGACCCTTTGTGCATGCAAGGGACCTCTGAACACTGGGGACTGGCCAGCACTAGTCACACACCTCCCCGTTCCTCTTTCCCGGCCTTTTGGCAGCCCTTATCTTCTTCAGCCTAGCCATAGTCCTCAGATGAATTCTTTCTCTTTGCATGTCACAAGGGAAGCTGGTTTCTAGTTTAGGAATGCAAATTCTTTCTGGGATGACTACCCAGATCACACCTTACTCAACTCTTGTTTATGGATAATGCCAAGTGAATCACTTTAGTATTCCAGACATTAAACTTCAGCTGAAGTCTTTCCTCTATAATCATGCCAAGGGATCAAACAACATTGAGTTTAATTTCTCAGCAGGACTGAGAGGTGGATATTCTACTTTATCTTTGCAAGGTGTCTTATGGTGTCATAAGAAGCACACAGTAAATGCCTGTGGAGTAAACTTGTAGTAATAATGTAGATGAAAGGTCTGTTCGAACTGCTGATTTCAGCATGTGTTACCATCTAGTTCTTGGACTATGAACATAAACATATTTAATCTCACATAGTTGCTTTGAGATTTTTTTATAAAGAATCCTGGTAACTTCCATTACGACTTTAAAAGAAAAATATTTATGGGAATACTGCTTTTTATTTCTGATGGCTTTCTATAATTGTTGCTTTTAAATGTAAATGCTATGGTAGAAAAGTAAGTGGCTATTTATTCTTTCCAATAAATATTTTTTCCAATTTGTAGTAGATATTGTTCAATCCAAACACAAGTTTCCATTTTCTGATAGACTCATTTCAACTTAAAATACGTCACAAGTGTGTGTTTGCTCATTCTGGTTGGTACATTTTAGAAAACTACTTTTTTTTTTTTTAAATTGTTGCATTAGAATTCAAATTATGTCAAAACACAATGGGTTCATAAAGTGATTCTTGCGAATTTTAAAATAAGCTTTTTTATATTCACAGAAAAAAATGGGAAATGCAACACTGTAAAAATGTTTTCATGTAACACTTAGTTTAGAACACGTGTAATAGAAGTAGCAATTTCACTCTGTGAGCTAAATGCGGTCCCTTTCTCTAGATTTTTTTTTTTTTTAAACAATGTGTATCTTTGTGGGTCAAAATTCACATGTTGGTCAAAAGAGAATGTACTTCATCGCTATTTCTTTTACAGGAACAGTGTGTCCTTTTCATGACCAGTGCATTTTGTATTTCTTTCCTTCTTTTTTGCAGAATACATCCAATGGAGAAAAATCTTGGGAAGTATTGCTGGGTCATGTGATTAGTGAGCTGTCCAAGGGGAAGATATATGAAGAAGGAGAGACTGAAGAATTAACAGTGGTATTGGCAAACCTCTTGAGAATTTCTCCAGCATGTCCCCTTCTGCCTCTTATTTAAGTTTTTCAGCCTCATCGTTATAATGATTTTTCTCTGATCTTGCTAAAAACTGCAGTATAACTCTTTATTTTCTAGATCAAAGCATGTCCCTTTGGGACAGTTTGCCTGTACAAATCTTTCTTTTACTAATATCATATGTGGCCAGTGCTGTGTTGAGAAAGTATTGAGAAATACTTCTTATAATTGTGCTTTTTAATCATATGTATGAAAGATCTTTGGAAAACTGAATATTTAAGTAGAAAAGACATTTGTCAAGGGGGAAAGAAAACCCACAATAGTTCTTTCAGATAATTAGTGAAATGCTGGCCTTTGGAATGTATATTTGATGCAGTGGTTTATATAGTATGCTTAAAAACATTTGGTTCATATTGGAGTTTCTTACATAGGAGGCATGTTATCTGAGGCAGAACTTAGTAATTGCTTCCTTCCTCCCCAGGTAAACCCTCACTCCGTAGAGCGCTATCTGCAGCAGTTCTGCCTGCCTTTCCTCAGGATCACAAGCCTTCTTCAACACCATCTTTTTGGAGGGGATTTACCTAGTTGCCAGGTACAGATTGAGAGGGGCACACTCAAATGTTTCCATTTAAAAGCCAGAAATCAAAAATTAGACTTTTAAAGTGTCTTTTTCATGGTATGTATTTTCTAGCCTAAGATTATTTTTTTTTAAATCATTTTTATAGCATTGCTCTGCAGCATTGTTTCTCTTCTATAAATTTCTTTTCAAGGCAGTTTCCCTGAAAAATTATACTATATTCTTAAAATTCAGCAAATACTTGCTTATTTTATCAGGTCGTAGATACCAGCATACTTTTAAAACCTGTCCTGCATTTGCAGAGATGGCATCATTTCCACACAGACTTGAATTCAGTCCTGATTTTGCTTTTAATGCCTGTTAGTACTTAGACATTATTCACAGAGACATTGCATCAGCAGTCAGTTATGCTTAAGTTCCATGACTGATTTAAGTAGAGTTTGCTGCAGGTCAGCTCCTTCATTTCCTTGCCTCAAAATCATCTCACTGCAACAGCTACGAGCCAGTTTGGGGTGCTGAACAGGAAGACAATTATTGTGGGTTTGGGGCCAGTTTTTTGTTTGAGTTTCTTGGATTTGTGGTTTTGTTTGTGTTTGGGGGTTTGTTTTTTGGTGTTTGTTTGGGTTTCTTTTTTATTCTGACCAGTTTTCTTGTATTTCAGTAATCTAATTTGAGGTAATCTGGAAAAACTGGAAGCTTTTCTGTGTCTCTGAACGTGTCTATTAGCATCATTGTACTAGAACGTCCTTAGTGGTGTTATTGGAATAGACACATTTTTAATAAACTATTTAAAAATTCAGAGTGTAGGTAATAATCTAAAATTCTCTGGTTTCATACCTAAAAGGAAGATGAAGAATTCACAGTTCTTGCAAGCTGCCTGGGTCTATTACCATCTTTTCAGTCGGCTCATCAGTTCACCAGTGCCTCTTGTCTCGACTGGCCAGTGCCAGCATTTGACATGGTATCACAGTGGTGCTCAGAATTGGCTTCATTTGCAGATAGACATCCAGATCAAGTAAAGGTATGTAGTAAAATTTCTTCTTCCAAAGCACTGCTGATGTGGAAGCAGCTGTTTATTGCTTGATTCACTATACATATACACTGTTGCTTTGGATAGGGATCTGAAAACCTGATTTACGAATCTCATTTGTAAATGAGAGAGAAAATGTAATCTGAAATATTAGTTAGTGGATATGGGTTCGATTGGTTAAAAACAGGAATAAGAAAACGTACCTGCTTTTTATATGATTGCTGGAGACAGAAAACAGAAACACTATCTTGATGATTCTAAGTGTACCCATATCTTCTGCACCTGAAGCCTATCAAGGGCATGTAACAGAAATTTCATCTTTTAAGAAAACACTTGCCAGAAGCTTTTCTTGCCTGTTAGACACAATTTATATATTTGAGCATCTTCAGTTGCAATACTGTAAAAGATCAAAAGGGTAAAAGCTGCTTTATAATTGACTGATAAAAGATGGTACATCTTCTCTGAAGGTTGAAGGAACAATGCCAAGACTTGAATGAGTGGAAATGTTTCAACATTACTGCATTGTTTTTATGAAGAAGCTGCATCTCAACAATTGAAGTCCCCATCTGCTAAGTTTAGGGTGTCAAAGAGGCAAGACAGATGCATTCTTCACTCTGCAACATGATCTGCACCTGCCCTTGCATGTTTGCAGGCATGAATTAGGCTATTGTGAATGAAAATTTGAATACTCAGATTATTCTCAAAATACATCTGCCAATCTGACAGGCATTTGAGAGAGATTGCTGTGAAATTGGTGGTGTTCTTTCTGTGAATGGAAAGGAACTGGGGACAAATGCAATTTTCCCCTTTTTTTTTCCCTTTTTTTTTTTCCCCCTGCAATTTAGGTTTTGAGGTCATGCAGTCTTAAAAAAATTTTACACTTTGCAAGAAAGATCCCATTTGACCCCTGTGCTCATCAATTGTAAAGTCAGTAAAAATGAGTAGGTTGAATGAAAACCTATTACTGTCTGAAAAAAAAAAAAAAAGGAAAATAGAAGAATTAGGCTTTGAAACCAGTATTTAGGTAGTGCCTGCCTTGTCAAAAATTTGTGAATTTGTGAGTACTGGTAAGTTCGTAGTGGCCTCAAAATTTATGTGAACACAGTTTTGAAAACTCGGCCAGAGGCAGGTGACCATTGCAAGGTGACTTTTGACTTCTGAATTTGTGAAATGCAGAAGTGAGAGATTTTTAAACTTTGTGCTGCCTTTCTTTGCTATTCTCTTTTCTTAAAAAATATAAATGCATAAATTCCTACAGAGAACTCCATCATTGTTCTTATTTGTAGGCTTTGCTTATTCAGGAGCCTAAGTGGGACTTGCCACGCCTCCTTCAGTTGCCTGAGAATTATAATACAATTTTTCAGTATTATCACAGAAAGACTTGTACTGTTTGTACCAAGGTTCCAAAAGATCCTGCTGTTTGTCTAGTTTGTGGTACTTTTGTATGCTTGAAAGGACTATGCTGCAAGCAACAGAGTTACTGTGAATGTGTACTGGTAAGAGAGAGTTAATTCAAATTATATAATTGATTCTCACACTAATGGATAGTTTTTAACTCCGTTGCTCAGTTTTGATGGTTTTCTTTCCAAAACGTGTTTATATAACATTTAGTGCTTATTTCTGATAGATGGACCTAGACTGGATTCTAGAGAGCAATTTTGTTCACTTTTTAAAGCCCATAGCCTATTTCACCTGTTTGAAAAACTCTTCTAAAGCCGTCGTGTGTGATGTTGACACTCGGTTTTGATTCATAACCAATTCATTCATAGAGATGAATGGCATATTGTAGCAAGCAAAAATTATTTAAAAATAAATTTTTATAATAAGATCTGTAGAGCCAGAGACTAGATCTGTGAGCATGGGTAGAGAAAGCAAATGTTTAGTAATAGAGACTATTGTAAAAGAGGTAATGTTAAGTTTGTTTGAATACTTTCTCTTATTCTTGCCATCTGTGAAAAATATTTTCCCTTTTTGAGCAGGGAACCATTTTTGTATGCAAGTGTTATTATAGCAGCACAACACATGGAGTTCTAGTTTTCTTGGAGAATTTTGGGACAGGCTATCCTTTGTCAAACTGTTTCTTAGTAATTAATGTATGTTATTTCAAGCAAAACTAATTCTTTTTTGAATCTTTTTTGTTATAAAGTTGACAGACACTAACAGAATCTTTGCACTCTTCCCTTTCTGTACCCATAATATTACAGCATTCTCAAAACTGTGGAGCTGGGACAGGAATATTTCTTTTGATTAATGCATCTGTAATCATCATCATACGTGGCCATCGCTTCTGCCTTTGGGGTTCTGTTTATCTCGATGCACATGGTGAAGAAGACAGAGATCTTAGGTAATGTTTTTATTACAAGTGTGTTTTGTTGTTGCTCCTCTGTGTAGATCAACTTTATGTTATGCAATAACTTGCAATAACAGGTAATAATAGATCTCCACTTTCCTTGAATGGAAAATTCACATTTATTGCAACTTGGACTGGTTTTTTTTGTTTGTTTGGTTTTTGGGGGTTTTTTTTGTTTGTTTTTTTTGGATTTTTTTTTAACAGAACATTTACCTCTGAAGCCTGTACCATGCTGCTGTTCATCCAGTGTCATCATTACCGAATTCTTTCTGAGAGTTCACTACCTCCCTCATAAATCATTACGTTCCCATTTAGCAAATTTANTAAGATCTGTAGAGCCAGAGACTAGATCTGTGAGCATGGGTAGAGAAAGCAAATGTTTAGTAATAGAGACTATTGTAAAAGAGGTAATGTTAAGTTTGTTTGAATACTTTCTCTTATTCTTGCCATCTGTGAAAAATATTGTCACACTATAAGGTTCGCTATACAGCAACAAATTGAAAACATTGTAGAGAAAATTTTTGCTCATTTTATTGGATAATTCTGTTTTAACATGATAAATATTTTCCCTTTTTGAGCAGGGAACCATTTTTGTATGCAAGTGTTATTATGGCAGCACAACACATGGAGTTCTAGTTTTCGTGGAGAATGTTGGGACAGGCTATCCTTTGTCAAACTGTTTCTTAGTAATGAATGTATGTTATTTCAAGCAAAACTAATTCTTTTTTGAATCTTTTTTGTTATAAAGTTGACAGACACTAACAGAATCTTTGCANTGGTTGGTTTTTGGGTTTTTTTTTTGGTGGTTTTTTTTTTGGCCTAAAGGGGTTGTACTCATGATCACTGAGCTATACACACCAGGCATCCAGCAGACAGATTCCTGCATTGCCATTCCTAATGACAGTCAGTTCTGAGTGTTGCATTGGGAAACACCACTCCCAAAGTTGTTTGGCCTTTAATCAAATGATGCAATTGGATTACAGGGTAGGGAAGGAGTGTTGCTTCCAAGCTACACATGCCTGAGAGAACAACACATGCTTTCTGGATTCTGCTATCCGAGGGGGAGGAAGGAAAGTACCAGTAGTTATCTTACTAAAAGCAAAACCAAGAGGCCTTGCCAATAAAAATGCATGCTTCCCCTGGGAAAAAAGTTGTATGAGTATCGTGTGTTGATTATATAATTAAGCAATTTTGCATTTATTTGGCATATTAACCATTAGCTTTTCTTTTTTTTTTTTT
>VZTO01001435.1:34504-68188 GCA_013400615.1 Syrrhaptes paradoxus
GGAAGGAAAGTACCAGTAGTTATCTTACTAAAAGCAAAACCAAGAGGCCTTGCCAATAAAAATGCATGCTTCCCCTGGGAAAAAAGTTGTATGAGTATCGTGTGTTGATTATATAATTAAGCAATTTTGCATTTATTTGGCATATTAACCATTAGCTTTTCTTTTTTTTTTTTTCCTACAGGCGTGGTAAACCTCTCTACATATGCAAGGAAAGATACAAAGTGCTTGAGCAGCAGTGGGTGTCTCATACTTTTGATCATATCAATAAAAGATGGGGGCCACATTATAATGGCTTGTAAATCATCATCATCATCTACTCACTGTATCATTGATGTTACCATGAATGAATGCATCTTGACTGACAATAGCTTTAATTGAATGGGAGTTTAGCTCTTTGGCTCGGGGTGGAGTGGGGTATGGGCATAAAAGGGAAATAGAACTTTGTCAACATGTGAAATTTTTGCAAAATTAGCTGCTCTTGCTAGTAAACAATGATAAAATAATTTGAAATTAAATCCCCCAAATCATGTGAGCAATCTGGTTGCACTCAGTAGTCCATTTTTCTTATGTTTTTAAAAGCCCGTTATTGTTAAGAAGCACAAATTTTACTTACAGTTGTTTAGAGGCTCCAGGGATAGCTGTCAGGTTTTTATTTTTCTCTGCATGGAGTTGAGTTTTTAGCAATTTTTGCTGAAACAGTGTATATGTCTACTACATCCACTAAACATGTTGGATAAAATTTCTTTGCCTTTTTTTGTGTTGGTTTGAGGTTTTTGCTTGGTAGGTGTTTGTAATTAGGATTTGTAAAATGATCATGAGACTGCATGGTAACAATTGGTCTGAAAGTTGAACTTTTAAAAGTATTTCACTTATCATGAGAGATCTGTTGAAATATTTCAGGCATTACTGAAAACTTATGCATTCTCAGGAATTTCTTTTTCCCCCTCCATAAATAAGTGAAATAGCTTACTTTAGGTATCTTACTGCTCTTAATGTAATCCAGAACACATTTTCTTTCTTTCTTTCTTTTCCAGAAAGGAGATTTGTTTTTTCCATATCAATTGAATAAACTATTAGTGATAACATATACAGAAATTGCTGTATATAGAGAATTTGTATGGCGCCCAACATAGCAGATCCCCGTTACAAACGGAACACCATAAGTCTGCCTGTCATTTCAAACCAGATGTATGTTTCAGAATGACTGGATGGGAAATGTCCAGGCTATTCTGCAAATGAAACATAATTTTGTATCTTTCCTGTCATTTCAGGAGGTTCCTCTATATTGTATTTGTTTAGAATAATCACTGTTCTTTCTGCTTGTTTTCCTAAAGAGGGAAAAACAAAATCAACAGAGATAGCCCAGATGAACAACCAATGCATGTGCAGCCTTGCTGGATGAATGCCAAAATGGTTTATGCTTAGAGGGCTAAAAAACTACTGAGAACAGGCATGACTGGGCTAAACCCCAAAGTGTAAGTAGGTAGGAAAGATGATAGTTAAAATACTGGTATGTAATATATTGCTACTAATGTTTTTCACAAGTGTTGGACATATGTTGGCTGTTTCATACAGTACTACCAAGCAGTTCCTGGTAGTTTTGATTTTCATAGCTTGTGTGTAAAATAAAATTTATATGTGTAAAATAAAAACATCTTATGATAAAACCACACATACAATGAAAACAGTTCCCCAGTGGAAGTCATTATCTAGTGAAAGGTGTATAGGGGAAACAAAATGACTGTATAGCAATCAAGGAGAACAGCCAGAAGGAAAAGTAAGTAAATACAATGAGTTTTTCTGGATACCTGCAATTCAAAAAACTCCACAATAAAGGATGCTGGGTTTTATACATACATATAAATATATATATATTTCCGAAGTATTACAGTACTTCCTGTAAGATTAGAATTACTCTGTTTCACCAACTAAATGGCTATCTCTTTTCCAAAATATTACTTTTTTGATACTGTATTATAAGTTCTGCCTGTAATATTTTTGCATTGCTCATTATGAATATCAGGCCATTTTGTAAATGTGGTTAAAGAGCAAAAAGATTCTTTACATCTCCAGCATAACATTATTACAGGGCTCATGAACTTGAGTAATCTGTAGTTTGAAGCTCCAATGCTATATTTACAAGAGGTAATGTATCCAGAATTTGATTACTGTGTTTTATTTAAAATGGAATGTTCTCTGGTTGTGCATATGGATGTATTAGCCTTAACTTTGACATTTGGGTATTTCATAGTGTTTCTTTTAGTACTGGTGAATTAGTCACCAGTCAATTTAAAAACAACAACAAAAAAATCACTTGGTTGAAAAATTGTACTTGAATATCCTTGCATGCTGCTAAACAAGAATTTTGATTTCCCCCATAACTTTTTTAATCCTACTTTATTAAGCTAACCTTGCAAAATAACAGGTCCAAACTAGAGTGGTGTGTGTGTGTGTATTACTCAAATGTTCTGGTGTGATATCCTGTATGAATGATCATTTAAGTACAGTACATTACTGTAGAATCTAAATCAATCTTTATAACACATCAGAAGAGTAAAAACTAGGAATACAGTAATTGACATTGTAAGATATGTTAATAAAAGTCTACTGTCAATCCATGTGTTTGTGAAATTTTTTCTCTCTACCCCAGTCATCCAAAATTACTATTGAATTCCACCAATAACCAATAGCCAGGCAGTTACTTAAAAGCTTATGCATGTGAAGTACTTTTTGCATCGAGAGTAAATCTGGAATGTTTTTTCTTTTTGTTACTTACATACTGTCATGTATTTTGTGTTAGTAATTTGGCTTATTTTGGTTTACTCATAACTATACCACTTGAAGTTGTGCTTAATTTTATGCCAGCTATTACAGCGTTGCTTCTGCAAACTGCTAAAATTAAAATCCTGAGTTGAGAAAGTGTACTTCTGGGAAAACCGTGCTTGATCTTCTCTTCCATCAAATCTGTTTCTGGAATAACTATTACTTCAATTTGTTGAATGTATATGTATTAAATTTTTCCTTTTCTTTTGACCTTTGAGAAATTTGGTGAAACAGAATTGTTTTGACTGTGACACTAATAGTGTCTTTTCTTTAGTGGCAGCCTGCAATTGTCAATATTTTCATCACCTCTGGAATAGCAACCTTGTGTAACTCTCAGTATTTCACAAGCAAATGACATTTTTCCTTTAAAAAGAGATTATTTTGCTACAGTATGTAACAAATGTTACTGTTTACATCAAGAATCCCTGAGATCAGTTTGTGCTGGGTGTATAGCTGCCAGAGGAGACAGTGAGTTTTGTGCTGATTTTGATATGGTTTAGGTCTAATTGTCATCTAGCCCAGATTCTGCAGTCCTTTTCACTTTCTGTTCTCAGAGGTAGGGGTAACGATGGATGGAGCCTGTCTGAGCATTAGCCTAGATAAGAATGAAATGCTGTTTGCAAAGTAAGAAAACCACAGGAATGAGCTGACCCAGTGTATGGAGGTTCACAGCTCTCAGCTGTGGGACATGAGGGAGCGCAGGTGATGTGAAGAGGCTGGCTCTGTGTGACAGTCGCTGTTGCGTGGGTTGCTCACTGCCATCAAGGAGGTAGATCCATGCTGCTGGTCTGAAGGCCACACCTTTTGGTAGGACACGGTGCCCCCAGCGCCTACTCTCGTGTTTTCTCAGATGGGCAGTTTGCTGGTTTGCTCTAAGTGCTGAGAAGAGCCCTCGCTGCCACGGGTCAGCCTGGTGACTTTACTTGCCTCCTCTGCCACTGTTCTGTCCTGCCACCACAGTTGTAACCTTGCCAGGTTATACTAGCTAGTAACTCCTGGAAATCAATGTCCTCAAGTACGAAAAGCATATTCTTAATGAAGTCAAACACTTTATTAATTCTTAGCTGTGTAAGTGGCCAGGGTGTTCTAACAAATTTTAAAATAATTTTAATTGAAAGGTTCTTATTTTTTTTTATTCGCTGCATCATTTGTACTTTCTTACCACTAATACTACTCAGGAGATTTAATGTCACATGCTTCAAATGTTGTGTTTCTTTGAAATACTACTGAGAAAGCAAAATTGAATCTTGTTAAATAAATTACTGTTTCAAAAAGCTGATCTTACTACCCTAAAACATTATTTTTGCAATGTATGCTCTTGCATGATACAGGAAAATGTAAAAAAAACAAAAAACAACCCCACTCTTTTGAAAAGCATTTTAAATTTAGCTCTGAGTCCCAGTTAAAATGTCTCAAAATGAGCTTTCATTAAAGTACTATTATTTCAAAAGCCATTTCCTGTAATTCTGTCATTTGGTGTAGAGCAGGCTGGTCTCTTAATTCATGAAAACGGGAGCTGGTTCCATGGAAACCCCTCACATCATTGAATGATTTACTACCCAATAAACAACATTATTCCTTTTGTATGTACCACATGGATGGTAAACCTTTCTATTTCCACTTAGTATGGAAACAGATGTTTTAAGGACTGTAGCTAGAATACTTCTGGTTTTTTCTTCCTTTACCTGCTGTCATGGAGCAGGAATTTTCTGGGAAAAAACTGTTTTCCTGTAAAATCGAACTCCCTCAGTCAACTCCTTATGCTGTCCCTAATGTCTGTGTTACATTAGATACTAGCATTGCTTACATCACCTGTTGCGTAATACATTTCCCATTGTAGGCCTGCCTTCAACTCATGACTACTAAACTTTTCAATAATTTTGACTGAAAATTATTATGGTGGCCTTATTTCTCATGGCTGGATTTTTTTTTATGTTTAAACAAACAAACAAAAAAAAGCCAGATATCCTTCAGAGATTAAAACTGGAAAAAAGCCCAATATATTGTTTCCTTCCTTTTAACAATTTATTCTAAGTGCTGGGCATATCTACTCACTCTGTGTTTTGGCCTGGAAATGTGGTGACAAATGTGTATGGGTCTTACACTGAAGTAGAAGGGAACTGTGTACTGAAGCACTTATCAGATCAGAACATGTTCTCGGGGATTACATGTAAATACCTAAAGCACATAATAAGCCTTTGTCTTTCAGGTGGCAAGGAATATCCTTTGCACCTGGCTCTTGAAGCCACTAGTGCAGTTTGCTGTGAGGATTGCTCTTTTCCTTCTGGTTCTTTGAAAAGCTGGGGTTCTTTCCATATAATGCAGCCACTTTTTTCATGCTTTTGTTGTCTCCATATTGTATATGCAGCTACCTTGTTTGTGCAGGATTCCACAACAAAAAAAACACCCCAGCTGGAGAGCCCCTTGCAACTGTATAACAATACTTTGCAAATAAGGTTGCATTCTCTCAGAGCACTTTATGCAGAGATAGCCAGGGGTACAGCTGGAAAACTAGTTGTAGAGGCTGTGGCTGCTCTCTTGCTCTGTGGTGCTAGTCATTTTACATTAGCTGTACATCAGCTTTGAAAACGTAAAACTCACTTTGCATTTTTTCAAGGTACGTCCACAGGCCCTAAAAGATACTGCCTGTGTTCTAGGACAACTTCCCATTGCTCTCTCAAGAGTTCAGTACAGAGCTGCTGTTTTCATCTCAGCTCTGTAACAAAGTACTTGGTGAGAACAGCCAGTGGAAAATTATGCATCATATAAACTATAGACGTGCAGGTTTTGTTAAACTAAGATTTTCAGGACAGCTGAAGGGACTGTTAAGTATTGTTTCGTTTAGGCTCTCCAGCTGTCTGCTTTATCCTGTTGGTTTTGTCTCACACTTCTTGTAAGCTCCTTTAAGACAGGGAACACCTCCTGATTGCTTCAGTAAGTAAATCAAATAAGTGCTGCTCGATAATGGTATGTCAACTGGTGTTAGAGCAATTTGGATAGTAAGATCTGCCATCATCAAAGAAATGTAAATGTGCACACACACGACTTAAGTGAGATATGGCCTTTTCACGCTTCACTTTCATGCTTTCTGCGTGTTTTCATGCTTTGCTGCCTCCAATGTCAAATGTTACTCCTTCCCACACGTAGTTTGGGTAATCAAAATCACCAGGAAATTGAAATTGGTTTGTTTCCCATAGTCAGCCGTGGTTCTGGACATAATGATGGCTCTTCAATATCTCCCCATCAACTTTTTTTTTTTTTTTTTTCCCCCTGCCAGAATCTGCAATCTCAAGAAACTAATACAGTCTGAGAGTCAAAGATGCTCATTGGCTTTCATGAGTCTAGTGCTGTATTTGTACAATTGGTACTTCACAGCAGGTGACTAATGTCATTCAAATAACCTTCAGATACCCGGCTATTCAGAAATGGCTTATACTTTCACTTTATTCCTACTTGGATTTTTTTTTTAGTCACATAACTGATAATAGGAAAGTTTTCTCTATGAAATCTTGCTTGCACAAGGACAAGAGTATTTAAAATAAATTAGATCGGCACTATTTTAGCAACACATTTCACAGACGGGGATTATTTGTGTTTAAATTGCGGGCATAATTAGAGAATATTACTCAGATTATTACAGACAAATTTACAATTCTTATATGTCTAAAAAAATAAATCCAAAACAATCTCAAGCTAAGGTACTACAGTAATGCTGCTTTTCTGTGTATTTGCAAGGATGCTGCAATACATTTTTTCACTGAATGCTGCACAGCTGTGTTGCATCTGGTCTTGAGAAACATGTCAAAAGACATGTTACGCTGGTGAATACCAACAAGGTGGTTCCCCTAGCAACAAAAAACAGAAAAAAGTTTAGCCCATTCAAGTGATTTACCTTTGTAAGCATGTGGCAGCAAAGATGGATTTTGAACACTAAGGAAATTTGTTACCTGTAAGAACAAAAGCAGCAAATAGAGAACTGTAGATTTCTCTTACCCAACATTGCTATTTATTAGAATCGTATACAGCATAATTGTTGGGAATTTGCTTAGGATATTCTTAACATGAAATATAATCTAATTTTACCTTTTCTTTCTGCGGCTTTTAATTTTCTGTACTACTGGTCATATTACTGCTGCCTCTGTGAAAAAAACTGTACAAAACACCCCTTTGCTCTTGGGAGCATCACGCCCCAGCTCTGCAGAAGTCATAACGGGTTAAGGTTATGGTATGTGGGTAACCTGACTGGTGGTGTGGAAAAACTCCAGCACTAGGTGCTGCTAACTGTGGTACATAGCGATTGCTAGAGTCTGTGTGGATCCTTCTCTTGGCAACTGGCATGTAGAGTACACAGCACGGATGCTCTTCTCTATGTATTGTTTGCTGGCTTTTAAGTCCTCTGAGTCACCTTTCCTCTGGAGTTTAAGCTGGGAATGAATCCAATATAATTCTTACTATAGTCCAGCGATGCTATTTACATTTCAGTGCTCTGCATCAGACGTTCCATCTCCTTTCTGTTTCCAGGCCTGAGGTCTGCAGTTTGTGCTTATGATTTGTCTATGGTTATGTACCTTGCACTTCAGTCTTGGCTAGAACTGTTATACTATTGAACTGCTTCTCCTGCTCTTTCTAGATGCAAGTGTAATTATTCTTTAATGCTGTGCTTCTATAGTCCTTACATTAACATTGCTGGTATTTCATTTCCTTCATTGATGAATAATTTTTTAACAGAGGTTCTCTTTCCTTTTCAGTCCCCTTTGCTGTTGTTTTTGTGGTTTTTTTTTTTTTTCTGCTTCAAATCCATGCTGTAAAACTGCTCAGTTGCTTTGCCCTTGCTTTCCTCTGTAATTCAGCTGATACAATAGTTTTGTATCCAGGATTTTTCTTCTATCAGTACAAATGAGAACAAAACAAGCGTCTCGGGTAGTGCAACCGTCTTTGTATGCAAGTATGCACAGATGCATTGAAGCTAGGAGCTGTCATTTCAGACACCTGTCTAAATGAAAGCCTGACTGCAATAAGACCTTGGCTACTAGACCCCCTGGACACAGCTTGCTGTATCTGTACCCGCAGATGTCCTGCTTTTCCTCTCAGGTGGTGACTGGGACAGCGGGTGCTCAGTATGGGAAGGGCTTTAGGATAAAATGATGATTTTAGAGAACTCTGAACTGAAGCATTTTGCTTGCTCCAGGACAGAGCAGACAGCATCTGTGTTTTGGCTCAGCAAGCTGAAAACTGGCGGCTTCGTTTCCTTCAGGGGCCCTGAAGGAAAGGGCTCCTGCAGTCAGAGCCCTGATTTGGGACTGGAGATAGGATCTGGGACTTCCCTAAGGAGCAATCAGAAATGACAGTACACCGTGGTCTCTGCACACCTTATCCTTTCTTTACCTTATTCTTTTGCTCTCAGAAATACAGCAACCCTATTCTTAGGCAGAGATGAAGATGAAAAAAAGCAGCAGGCAGGATGGGGGATTTTTCCATGTGAACAAAACATGACATGACCTGAGAGAGGACACAAGCACTGATGAAGGGAAGTCTTAATTTGAGTTCTCCCTATTAATGAAATAGAAGGCTGATTAACTCCTCAGGTAAGAAAGGGTCACAGAGGTTTTTATGTTTGTTTTCTCCAAGATGGTGGCAACCCTTGAACAAGGTGCATTTGCATTTGCCTTTATTTAAAAGCTAAGAAAGGAAAACCGAAGCTGCACCCATGTGACCTGCTGGGACAAGACAATATGACATAATATGTATTAATTCAGATACTTGCAGTTCAGAGTGCTGTATCCATATTTGCATAGCTGGAATTTAAAACTAGCTCAAGGTTTTCATGGAAGTAGTATGCATTTCAGCAGTGTCCTTAAATTCTTCAGCGACTGTTTTTCCCTTCCAGCAAACCTGTTTAATACTATTACATTAATTTCCGATTCACCAGTGTTTATGGTGTGTGTAGGTTAATGCAATCATGCATTCTGTTTGTAATCACAAGTCCATCTCCAGGCAAAGAAAAACGCACACATAGATAGACAGTTATTTAAAAAGCATTAAGTCCTCCTGACTTTTAACGGGATTTACTGTAGTGAATAATGTTTGTGTATATCCATATAAATAAGGAGCTTTTAAGATTATAAATCAGGGTAAGACAGTACATCTGAACTTTTTAACTACAGAAAGAATAGGTTCCATTATAATTATACATTTTATGATTAAAATACTTCCATTTATAATTTGTTGGTTAGATGTTTCACTGCATGTCAGTACTGTATGTCAATTTAAATATAACAGATTCACAAAAAACCCCCCATCCTATTTAATGTGCAGCAACCAAATTCTTCCACAGAATACACTTTGGAAAAGCGCATCAGTTAAATACTGTACACTATTTACTGTCTAAGAAACACTCCATTCCCATTCAATTTTATAATATTTAATTTAATAACAGCTTTTCACCTTTTAGCATCTAGCCATGGCCATACAAATGACAAATTATTTAATTTTCAAATACAGCCTAAAGAGAGGCTAGGAATGGCTTGATCTCCTCCCAAGCTTGCATTAGTGGAGCCATTGTATAATCAATCATCACTGCATGTGTAATAAGAAATATTACAACAATTAAGAGTTGTTCTTTTCTACTGGACGTTTGCAAGCAAAAACAAAAAATAATGTCTGCACTTAAATATAGCTTCTTTCAGTTTGGCTTCAGGATAAGCAATGTTCATGTAAATCATAGTTTAGGATTGACAACACTTCCAATTACTGCAAACAGTACCATTAACAGTCTAACTGCTAACAAAGGCAAACCTTTGAAGTGCAGGTGTCAGTAAAGAACATGACTAAAAATAAACCTATTCCTTTAACCTGTATAACATTACAAAAAGGGAAGGGTTACATGATCTGAAATTTATTCCTGACAAAATGGGCAAACTAGAACTAATATAAGGGGGCTTGGGGGCTGGGATTTTTTGTTTGTTTTTTTTCTGTAATCTTAAATCCTTAGCTGCCTTTTCAAATTCAATATTAAGGTATTTCTGTCATGGATGACCCTATTGGCAAGTTGTGAATTCCAGTTGTACTTAAAAAGCCACTGCACAGAACATTACTGCACCATGGAAGACTATTGTCTGGAAATCTACCATGGGATATGAAGTCCGTAGCTCCAATACAGTGAAACTACTCATCATGACTGTACCCTGACTGCAAACAGGTATGTTGAACAGGCTGGCAGTGTTTGGAAAAGCAATTCTAGTTGTCCTGCATGGATCTAGTGAAAAGGGAGTGAAAAACCATTATCAGCAGAACAAAGCAAGCAGGTACAGGGAAATATAAACTCAAGAGACTAAAATAAAAATTAAGATATAAATGAGCTTTTGTAACAGAGCTCATGAAGGTCTACATTATATATGCCACAATTATTTAGTGATAATAGAGGAAATTTCTATGGTTCAAAAACCAACACATGAATCTAGGAGAAATCTGGGAATACCCAGAGTGTCTAGATTCTGATTATCAAAGAATTCTTGAGAATACTGAGGGAAAATGTGCAAAATAATGCATGCAGAAGTTATTCTGGCTGCAATCTAGGTCCTTCTTACACAACTGGATAAAGAGCAATGACGCACAACTGATTAGGGATGTTTTAAAGTATAACTTCTGTAAACTGAGGGCACATAGGATTAAGCATTTGGATTCCTGTTGGACAAGCCTGTCAGTTGTCTAACAGGGTCAGCTTGACCACATGAATGTCTATATTTCTATTTGCTGTCTATATTACAATTTGTTATTATAGTGTTTATATAATCCTGTATACTACAGGATTTTACAATTGCAGAAAACCAGAGAAAATAATGGCTTGCGATGAAGACTTTTTATATTCCAGCATAAAAAAAATTCAACAAAACAAAATAGTATGAAATGGAGCACTGCTCAGCAAAACTTCTGGAGACTCTCATATCACCTCAGTTTCTTTCTAATGTTGTCATGCACTAAATTCAGAGAAACTGCTTAGGATTTACACTTCCAACTGACTATCTCAACGTTTGGCTTCAGTTACTTTCAGTTTTGATAAAGGATTATCTCGACATGACTTCCTAGCATCTGGATGCTAGAAAAAAATGTCAATAGGATTAAAAAGCACAGAGTTCACTGATCAAGAGAAAGGTAAAAAAATTACTGTACTTTGGTCAGAGCGATGACAATTCATTATTAGAAACTACTGCCTTGTTAAAACAAAACTGGTACAGCAATGGATAAAGGTGGTGCTGGAAGAGTTTTGTGGAGAAATGCCTTTTATTTTTTTTTTTTTTTTAGTATGGTGATTGCTTACAGACTACTTGTTAAATATAGATGAGAACCGATCAAGCGCTTTTATATCTGGAGTGGTACTGAGTGCTCTGGAGTGAGTCAGACCCCCCTGAAGCCGATGAATACAGCAGTTGCTCTTTATTTGTAACAGATTAAATTAGAATGATAGGAATTGTCACCCAAAACACAGCCCCCAGGCAAGGCTGAGCAGAGCCCAACGGGCCTGTTTCTGACTACCAAAATAGCATCTGCTTGTCTTGCGGATCAGCATGTCTCGTTGTACGAGGCACAGACAATTAAACCCTGCGGAAGAAGCAGAGGGTGGTCACGATGAGCCGGCAAAACACGTACAGGGAGATTGCTACAGAAAGCTGCGTGAGAAGGGTCCCTGGGGGACTTGAAAAAAGCACTGGCATAGTGAGCAAAGAACAGCCTCCTCTTTGTTCCTCTGAGACTGTTTGTCAACAAAGAGGTGTGTCAGAGTATACCTGCCCGCGCTTCCCCTCATCAGGCACACAGAAACTACCTCTCCAACGGTTATGCCTGAGCTTAAAAAAAGACTAACACGTACAAAAGAAACCCAAAGATGAAGAGACTCCTCCACCCTTGCTCCCACAAGAAGTGCTTTATAAGATAATTTCCCTCAGCAGGGCCCGTTTCCCAGCGCGCAGGTGGAGCTGCGCTCGCCATCCCCCGCTCAACACAGTGACCTGACAGCGACAGCTGTTAACGCTAATTACGCATACACAGGCATTAATTTTATTTCTTGCTCCTCACTGTTCCTTGAAAAGCTTACTAACCGTTACGCTTCTCTTGAGGTATTCAACCGATCTTTCCTGGGAGCCCCCGGACCCTGCGCTCCGCGGGGGCAGCGCTGCCCGCCCGCCCTGAGGTACCCGCGCGGCGCCGCCTCCCAGGGCCCGGCGCAGGCCCCTCGTGCGGCCCCCTGAGCGCGCGGTGCGGAGGGGGCGGGGGGCGCTTCCCGCCGCCTCAGCTGTGCCTCGTGGAGCCCTGGCTCGCGGGCTGGGGTCTGCTCCCGCCCGCTCTGCGGCCTCGCGGGGCAGTTCTGCCGCTGTGTGGGGTGCAGACCGCGCCTCAACAGAGAGGGGCTTCGCAATGGCGGTCGCTATTTGCCTTGCAGGCAGCTGGCACCAGAGCGGGGTAGGGGCTGTCACCGCTGTGAAGGAGTCGGCGCTGGCGAGGGCTTGTCGCTACCGCCGGGAGCTTGCGTGTTCCCAGAGCCCCAGAGCAGTGAGCTCCCAGCCCTGGGGTTGCGGAGGGGAGGGAGGCGAGCTCTGCCCGCTGACAGGCCGCGGCGGGCCCGGGGCTGGCTGCGCAGCGCCCCGCAAGTGCGGCCGCGGAGGGTGTGAGGAACCCTGCTCTGCAGGGGCGGCCGGCTGTGCCGATTTTTCCAAAATCTATAGGTAAGCAATACTCAAAAAAATGTCCATGGTTAAATGATTAAAAAAGGTAGAAGATGCTACTACGAAGAAGGGCAGTAAGCAGGTGTGACACAGGGTTCAGGCACATCAGGAAAACCCATGAATGACAATAAAAATACCTGTAAGTTCCTGAATACCAAAATAGACCTGACTATGATATTTAAATGACTACTAGTAATAAGTGAACTGTAATATATATTGCAAACAATATAATATTTTATAAATCCCTTTAAGCAAATACATGTGCCCATACAGATATGCAATTATTAACAAAGGAAAGGAGAAGGTGTCATTGTCCATAGACGGTACTGTGCACAAGTGGAGAAGGAGAGGCTAACTTAAAAAAATATTTCTAGTTATTTCTCTGAAGCAATGCATTCAGTTCTGTGTAAATACAAAATGGTTTTTTTAATTTTCATATTTTAAAGTTCAGGTTTTTTCACTTCACCTTTCAAATTCTGCACTCTGGAATTCCAATTCGATTGCACTGTGAAAACCAAGGATCAATGTTCTGTTTTGAAGTATTTTGAAATTACTAAGTGGGAAACTATGTTCTTGTACAAAAATTTCTGTTAGTATGATGTATAATAATACAGTTTCAGTGTCAGCAAATCGGATGTGGTTAACTGAGGTTTTTCTGGAAGAAGCAGGGAATTGGTTATATCTTAACCCAATGTGGAGTCTCGTGGAATGTGTTCTGAAAATATGTGGAATCCCTTTTTCAGACCCTTTTGTACTCCCAAGTTCAGATCAGTTCTTAATGTGCATTTTCAAACTGTATTATATCTATTTTTCTAACATTATATCCCTTAATCCTCTAGTGTTTATCCAAGTTGGTGTAAATTATTGACATTGTAGCACATAGAGTAAAACCAGAAAAGTTCACCCAAGTTTCATTCCAAAAATAAAAATGTGACTTGAACCAAGCAGAGCTATTTTTCTCCTGGGGTAAGACTGTCCTATACTAGTCTGGCTAGAAGGCAAGGTGGATATAGATTTCTAAAAACCATTGTAGACCCTTCTGAAATGGAAGGTCAGTTTAAGTGCAAATGGGTTGGTTTGAAAACACCGATGAACTTGTTTGCTCTCCTGTGCTGGTGCTTGCTGCTCCATGGTGCTCCATCCTTACAAACCCGTAGGAACATCACTGGAGCAATACATTTGTGCATGTTGGAGAGTGAGGGCTGCTCTGTGCTTTCTTCCTCCGGAAGGGTTTGTGCTGCCCTGATGTATGTGCAGAGTAAGTGATTTATCCAGTACCATCCAAAATCATTGATTAGAAGAAGTATTGTACCTGTATTATTGACTTTCTAACTGAAGGGAAAAGAGATTTAGTGAGCAGTGCAGTGGCTGTTTGGTTGCTTTAAGAGCTGCCAGGACCAGTTTTGCAGTGTTTTTGCCAAATGCATTCAGAATAAAAAGTTCGTTGGACAAAAACAATGATTCTTGCTGCGCTAATGCCTGGAGAGGCTCACTAACAAGGGGCTCCTGAGTGCAGGCTTGCTGAGGAAGAGAAACATTTTGTGTGGAAAAAACAGAAGTTACTGTCTTTATAGCCTTCTGTCACTGAGGAAATGTAAGAGAAGGTAATAATGGACAAAGTACTGAAACACTGTGCAGTGCTATCATGGTAAACAACATTCGTGTGCAGGAAGGGGTTTTGAAGTACTGAAAAATTACAGTATTGGTTTGCTTTTGTTCTTCTTTGAAAATTGGTGATTTTTTTTAAATTTTTTTTTCTAGCCCTTGTTTTAAGCTGTCATCTGAACACACTTGGTGTGATATATTGTGTGTCTGTAGCTTCTCTTTCATTGCAAACTTCCCTTCCCTAGAGCTGAATTCTAGTGATCTAACCCAAGGAGTTACAAGAAAGCAGAAAGTGAGTTGTGAAGAGAGCCTATGGATCAACGAGAGAAAAGGAGAAGGGGGAAAAAAGCCTGAGCGTAACTGGCCAGGTGAGCACTAAACTTTTTACTGATCTATTAAACAGATGAGTTTGATAATGTAGAGCCAGAGAACAGAAAGGTACCTTTGGCTTAATTGTTTTGAGGAGGTTGGGAATGCTTTGTGCCCACAGGAACAATCAGCACTTCATTCAGTAGGAATTTTTGTTTCGTCATTGTTACTGCTTAATTCCTTTAATGAGATTGAATTGAGCTGCAGCAGAATAAGCAAGCTGCAAAGTATTCGGCAGTCATCCAGGACCCAGGTTCAGAGTGGGCATTTTTAGGAAAGACTCCTGCATTACAGACAAAAATATGGAGCCATGTTCATCATAGTACTAACAGGAGGAACCAAATATGGAGACTCATTTGCTGTGATGGATTATCACTGTCCTGTTTGATAAAGCCGTGTAGCTCCTAAAATGGAGAGGGGAGATAGGAGGAAGGTAAGGGAGCTGCAGCAGGAGAATCTAAATGACAGAAGAGTGCACAGTGAAGGTGATGGTCACCCAAGGAGTTACAGGGTGCTGTTGAGGAAAGTACCTGTTTCACTGTTTGTGGAAAGTGGCTGGACTGCTCTGCATGTAGAAATGGAGACGGAGCATTAATCTGATGCATTTAATCAGTCTCCTGACAGTTCCCTCCTAGCTTGTCTTGCCTCTCGTGCATGTTTCGTGTCTTTGCACAGCTCTTGTTTTGGGAGTTGGATAAGTGATGTAAATAGTGTGGAAAGGGTGGTTTGTCTGGAACGATGAGATGTACTGATTTGTGTGGTACTTCAGCAAGATGAAACCCTGCCATAAACCTGATGCAGCATTAACAAAGCAGGGCTTTGATATTGATGTGCCACACCAGAAATGTGAAAAATAACTTGAGAAACTGCCATTGTTTAATTGTGCAAAATTTCTGCAAGGAATTTTCCCCTCTCAGGGTAAGAGAAACTTCCTGAATAATACGTTGTGTAAGGCCATACATGCTTTCCCTGTGTCAAATCTGAAAAGCTGGATGGCTGTGACTAGGATGCCACTACTCCAGCATAAATGTCTGTCTGTAAGGCTGAGCTTTCCCATCTGAATTCTGCACAGGAGGCAAGAAGCTCTGCTGAACACAGCTGAGAATTGGCCTGTGGTAATGGCCCGTGAGGAGGGGGGATGAAGTATGAGATTTTTCATTTTTTGCTGCTGTTTTGTAAGGAACAAGCCATGTCAGTAGCCTCTTGGTGGCTGGTCCTCTTTTTCTCCGCCCCTCATCCAGGTGTTCCTTCCTCAGGCACTGACATTGCGTGTAGAAAAAGGAGACATTTACAGAACTACACATTTGAAAACACTGGACTTAGTTAATTTTATGATGTTTCTTATGAAACAGGTGAAAATTCAGGAAAACGAATGCATCTCCTGACACAGCATAATATGGATTAATAAAAGGAGGAGCTCTTAGTAGTAGAGCATGTAGGAGATACAAGTATCTCAGAGTAAGGAAAGACATAAAGCTAGCATATGTCCTTTTGCATCTTTCACTGTTCCTCTGCCTTTGCAGCCACTACTTTCTTGGTTAGAATACCAAGAGAAAGTGTAAGGCTGAGGAAAACAGATCTTTGTTTACGTGCTTATCCTGATGGCATTATGCTTGATGACAATAAAGTAGCTGGAGTCAATTTTCTTTTCCTTCGTCGTGTGCTGATGGTAGCATATAGACTGTGGAGAAAGGTGTGTTCATTACACTGGTGAATGTGTTCAGCCCGCCTGAGATAATGGAATAATTACTGCTGTCGCTCTGCTCAGGCAGCTGTTTGTCTAATGTTCTGCATGGATATTATATTTTTTGGCTTTTTATGGACCTTTCTCGCCTTACACACAGTTTCCATGATTCACAAGAAAATCTCATCTCCTTCAGTTTGCGGGTCACACAACTACTGCAACAGAAACAATAGGGAATCGTTTACCCCTCCAGTTCCCAGAGCAATGCTTGTACTAACCCCCACGAGCTTCTGCAGTAAGCAACCTGAAACATTTGAAAGGGATGTAATTTCTGAGCGGTCAGTGTTCATGGCTGAAAGCTCCAACAATATATTAAGCTGGGCATTTTGGTGAAAAAAAATCTGCTTGTATTTAATATGTGTTAAATTATTATTTCCACATTGTGTGCAATGACTGAAAATTACGTATTCAATGGCAAGGTCAACTCTGTAAAGCAGATAGCATTTCTGTTAATAAATATATACTTCCTGCCTTCTGTTTAGCTAGGCTTTATTAATAAAAGACAGGAACTAATTATCCGTCTTCCTTTGCTCTAAATGAAAAAAACCTCGCTAAATACAGGGCAACCATTTTTGGCTGCCTGAGATTCAAACCTGGCGGGAGTCCAGAGCAGGTTAAGAAAGAAAGGTACATTCCAGGTGGGAGGACGTACTTAAGTGCAGTAAGCAAGTTAAGGCTCACTCCCAGTTTCACAGAGGCACCATACAAAGAGAGTTTCCAATATGTCATTTTCCTGAGTAATGCTCCTCTCCCAGGTCCACTTTCTTATTGTTGTGTCAGTTTAAATATCCAGCTTCCCTGTGGATATCCATATTTGAATACTTACTATGAGTCCTGTGTCTCCCACCCCTAGAATTAGGAAACACATATTTAGGTGGAGCAGTGTGAAGTGTCCGAACAGATAATGTGGTTTTCCAAATGCTGTCGTAATCGGTGTCTGCTGCATGGCATTGCAAGAATAATAAGAATTCTGCATAACAGAATATAGAGGAACTAGAAAATTCTCTCTTGAGAGGAGAATTTAATGTCAAATTTTCCTTTCATCCTGGCAAGGTTTCTTATGTTGGTTGGTACTTTCTAATTGCTGTCTGCAGTATCAAAAGACACAAAATTATATAAAAGAAGTTTCAGCCTTTGCCCAGAGATCCATAGGTTTCATTCCTGCTGTGCTGTGCGATATTCAAAGTTAATTGGATGACCCAATTTTAAACCTGGAATATTGTATGAACTTAGAGACTGTATCAGTGCAATTGTAAGTTGCTTGAAGAGCACATCTGTGGTTTTGGGTAGAAAAAGCTGGAGGCCAAAACACAGCTTGGAAACACATTAGCAGTTAATGACTGAAAAGGGAGGTGACCAGTAGAATGGGGATGTATACAATGACCATATCATAAAAGCCAGATATGTCAATTTTAGTCAAATTCTGCTTTGCAAGAGAATAGTGTGAAGGCACTTTAAGGGACTGTGCTTGTTGTTCCCCTGCACTGCAATAATGCATCCTCCTGCTTCTTTCCGTACAACATTTAGTGTTTGAAATAGATCAATTGAGCAAGAGTTCAGGAAACTCTCTAATTTCCCTCTACAAACTAAATCAGACTGTAAGTTTTGAATTTCTGTTTCATTCATCGTGTGCTTTTGAGACCTCCTCATGTTCTTGTTAATAATTCAGCCTTTACCTATTCTAGGTTTATTGCTCAGAGAGACAGTGCTTTTTGCTAAGTCCGACATATGGCCAACAGGAACTATGTCAGGTAAGGAAGGCAACCTTTAATTTTTCACCTTATTCTCTTTTGCTGTTAATCAGCTTTGGCATAGAACTATAATGCATGCAGCTAGGTTCAAATATGTCAACAACTGTTAGCTTCGGTAGCCCGTTACTTTGAAACAGCTGGAGAAGTGCCAAAGATCTCAAGTGTCATGAAGACTGTCAAGCTTTTGCTTTTTATGTTTGTTGTTGCAGCAGCTGAGAACACAGCAAGTCCTGAAGCAAGCTGGATTAGGTAAGAAAGAATTTTTAAACATCATCTTCTGTGTCACCCTTGTGAAACAAAACAAATGTGTTGTTCTGACTACCTTCCTACAAAATAGGTAAGTCATTGTCTCCTGCTAACACATCACAATTATGTTACAGGTGGGCAGCTAGTAGCTGTGAAGTGTTGCTCTGTTTGCAGCTGTATTGCTTGACCTTTTTCTTTCTTTCTTTCTCAAGAAACAATGAAATTAAAGCTATCAAGCTGGGCAAAATACCTGATTTTATCATAACACCATTAACATCATGGAAGAAAGTTACTCACTGAGAACATGTCATTAAAAATAACGGTTGCTGACTATTGTTGCTTCTCACTGTGGCCTTCATACATTTGTAACAGCACAGCTGTATTTGACTCAGGTTGCACTAGAAGTCTTAATTCCATTCACAAATATTCCCAAAGGGGAGTTCCTTGTGATTGTGCGCTTGTTCATCCACTTCTCTCTTCTGCTGTTCAGAAACTACTTGCTAGAGAGAAACTTTTGAACTAAGTGGTGCATGGCATGAGGAAATACAGATTTCTGTGACTGGTAAAATTCTTAGTTATATTAGGGAACTCTTCAGCCCCATCTCTGAAAGAAAATACAATGCTTAGTTTCTACAGGTCTTACCTGTTAGCTTCCCGTGAAAGAGTGATTGTTTTAAGTTGTACCTTAAAAGCTGTTAGTCTTGAGTTACAAGTTTGTAGTGTTGATGGTTTTGATGGTGGGCAGTGCCTATAGTATTGGAAGAGGAGTAAGATTTCGCAACCTCGATACTATAAGAAAGAACGGATTGTGGAGAGTGCAGCCTGTGCTGCTTTCATTATAACTCCTATCTGAAGAATTGACTCATGGTATACTGTTTCCTGCTTGGGTTCTTTGCAAAAAAAAATAAAATGGTAGCTCTCTTTCTCATCAGGATTCACAGCCCCATGAGTGTCAAGCTATTGTGAAATGAAACCCAGGGATTTAATTATAAAAAATTTAAAAAAGAAAAATCAGTTCACTAAGAATATTAATGCTGTAAGTAACAGTTTCCAACTAAGGATTTATGTATCTAAGTGTTAGTTCTTTAAAAAAATATATTGCATGGAGTTCTTATGAATGTGTATAGTAACAAGATTAGCTCTTTTTAGGTCATAGTGATAATGGAGCTAATGATGAGACAGTTGGTGCTGTCGCAGTAAGGTGATCTTCACCGTTGCAAGACAAAATATAGTTAGATTAGCACATTTTTTGCAGATATGCAGTTATCCATGCATGTAAAAGATTTTACTTCTATTAGCTAGCACATGCCAGTGCCCTTGACAAAGCTGTTTTTGCAAGATGTATCTGTAGAATGCACAGTGATCTGTATTATACGCCACGGTTTCCTCTCCAAAATGCTTCGTGCAAATATGTAAATGTATTGGGGACTAGGTTGAGGATCTTGGAGCGTTGCAATGATGCCTCCTCTGGTAAGGCTGCCCTAAGGCCTGAATGGATCAGGTTGCCATAGTACCGAGTAAACCCTCTACTCTGTCCTTGACACAGTTTCACTTCTTATCATGGAGGATGTACTGAACTTGTAGGCATGCAGTTGTGCCCTATCTTTGCTGCCTTAGCAAGAGAAGGAGAAGGAGCTTAGTGTGGTGGGATGATTTCCAGAGAAGGGGTTGCCCTGTAGGGTTAAGAAGGCCTGAGGGTCAGTCTACTGAATACACCAAGACTCTGGCTGGTAGAAAGTGGTTTGCTTGCAGATGCTCAGCAGCTCACCCCAGATTTTGAAGGATCTGTCATCGCATCGAGGCATTTGTTTTAAAAACCATTTTTTAATGGTTGTTCTCCAGTATAGTTGCCCTTTAATTTAGAANTCTTTCTCATCAGGATTCACAGCCCCATGAGTGTCAATCTATTGTGAAATGAAACCCAGGGATTTAATTATAAAAAATTTAAAAAAGAAAAATCAGTTCACTAAGAATATTAATGCTGTAAGTAACAGTTTCCAACTAAGGATTTATGTATCTAAGTGTTAGTTCTTTAAAAAAATATATTGCATGGAGTTCTTATGAATGTGTATAGTAACAAGATTAGCTCTTTTTAGGTCATAGTGATAATGGAGCTAATGATGAGACAGTTGGTGCTGTCGCAGTAAGGTGATCTTCACCGTTGCAAGACAAAATATAGTTAGATTAGCACATTTTTTGCAGATATGCAGTTATCCATGCATGTAAAAGATTTTACTTCTATTAGCTAGCACATGCCAGTGCCCTTGACAAAGCTGTTTTTGCAAGATGTATCTGTAGAATGCACAGTGATCTGTATTATATGCCACGGTTTCCTCTCCAAAATGCTTTGTGACTTGCAAATATGGAAACGTATTGGGGGCTAGGTTGAGGATCTTGGAGCGTTGCAATGATGCCTCCTCTGGTAAGGCTGCCCTAAGGCCTGAATGGATCAGGTTGCCATAGTACCGAGTAAACCCTCTACTCTGTCCTTGACACAGTTTCACTTCTTATCATGGAGGATGTACTGAACTTGTAGGCATGCAGTTGTGCCCTATCTTTGCTGCCTTAGCAAGAGAAGGAGAAGGAGCTTAGTGTGGTGGGATGATTTCCAGAGAAGGGGTTGCCCTGTAGGGTTAAGAAGGCCTGAGGGTCAGTCTACTGAATACACCAAGACTCTGGCTGGTAGAAAGTGGTTTGCTTGCAGATGCTCAGCAGCTCACCCCAGATTTTGAAGGATCTGTCATCGCATCGAGGCATTTGTTTTAAAAACCATTTTTTAATGGTTGTTCTCCAGTATAGTTGCCCTTTAATTTAGAAAAAGGTTAAATTATTGGAAAGTTCCCAGTAGCAGTTATTACATACTTTTTAATACAATAACTTTTAGATTAGCCAGCAAAACCTAGAGGTATAGGGAGAGCAGAAGCTGTTCTCCTTCAGGTTCCTCATCTCTAAATATGTCAGCTAGGCAATCTAGATACCACCTACGTAACTGGTATCCAGTTATTTTGCCTCTGCTATGGGACACTCCTGTCAAGTTTGTACCATATCCAAGCAACCTGTCAGGGAGCTATTTGTTACATGGTTGCATTTGCTCTAAAGAATTGGTATAAACCTGTTCTGAAAGGAAAAGAAGAAAAAAATAGAAGCCTCATTTCTGATATTGAAAGTATATAATATTGCTGTTGCTAGCACTTTTCCTGGATGTGTGGGGAATAAACTCAGACTGAGTGCGTTAAGCAGCAGGAGTAGTAAAAAGTGGAGAGTGGGATGACAGTTTTCATGTCTCCCTGTACTTTTTTCACACTATATTTTACACTTACTGGAGGGCTGAATGATAGATGTGAGTAATTCTATCTCACTTGTAAGAAGAGGGCATGTTTGGTGCATATCTTGTCTTCACTTGTTCTCTCATAATTTTTGTCAATAGTTACATGGATATCTTTATACTTTGTGTGTAGTCTGTGAAGTGGATATAAAGACATGTCAGACTACCTTTTCTAATACATTTTCTTCTGAGGAAACAAGCCCGACGTAAATGTCACCTGCAATATGAGCAACTGTAGCAGCTGGAGCACTGAATTAATGGCTCAAAGAGGCAAGGCAAGGAATGTTTATGAAATGAGATAAATATGGTAGATGTGGTACATGATTCAAAAACTTTCTTGTGATTAAAAATGAGTGCAAGAAAGAAGAGTGTATCTTCAGAAAGTTATAGAGTATTTAAAAATCACCTATCTTTTGTACTTCTGGAAAAGTGTTAAAAAATAATTTGCAATTATGTTTATAGGGAAAATTCCCCATTAAACAATTAAAAGGGTATTTTTCCACTGTGGGTCTTAATTATTTTGTAACAAATACTTTGAATACGCTGAAACATAGGGAGTTTTCTAATAAAATGTATCTGATATGGTGCCTCGTTTTGTGGCAAATGGTTGTAAAACTAAACTGATTGCTGTGTTGAAAGTCATCTATATTGTCATCAAATGTAGAGGAAGGACCAGTATTAGTCAAAGAAAGTGACTTGATTTTAGCAACTGATATTAAATGGGAAGGTGATGTTAGTGCAGCTCCCTTGCTGGTGTTCCTTTCATAGGTTCAGGCAACTGAAACCATTTATATGCTGGCAGAAGGTTTGAAGGGTCTGCAGAGGTCAGCTAACAAAAAACTGAAGGAGTATGTCAGGGACTCATGTTAGTAGGGTAAGTTGCTTCCCACTAGCAGTAGTTAGGCCGCCTTTCCACAACTGTATATGTTGTAATACAGAGAAACTAGCTTAATAATTGGACAAAAGGTGGTGGTGTTGTGATTTGTGATGGCATAACGTTGCTCAGCCTAGGGCTTCACAGAGTTCAGCAGCACTGCTGAGAAAATGTGCTTGGTTTCACACTTCCTCAAAGCAGTGAGCTGTCTGCTGTGAAATGAATGCCTTCTTTTGACCCATCTGTGAAAAGTCATTTGGAAAAGAAAATTCATCCACTCTCTGAGCTGGAGGGTGGGTGCTCTTTGTGACAGGCTGAAAGACTGGGGAAGCAACATGTAGGAGGAACAGCTAAGAATGCAATTTAGAGTACTTGTTAAATCTGATTATGTCATTTCACTTGTAAACAGTTGTGGTGAAGAGTCCACACCCCACTCCCCCTTCATATATTTGGGTGATCTTTCCACGTGTAAAAGTCCGTGTGTCCAGGGGCACATCTTCTGCAAACTGATTAGCTCCATGAGAATCAACATGGGAAAAACAGCATTTTAGCCTTCTGGGCTACACTGCGGAGAAGGAGGCTGCAATGCTGCCACTTCCTCAAGGTATGGTTCTTGATACAGCTGTCTTAAGCTTTCCTCATATTTGCCTCCACATGCTGAAGTTCTTCCTCCTGGTTCCTGACAAGGTGTTCCTGAAGTGGGAAGTCATGAGGTGGCTGTAGCTGCCAAGTACTAGCAGATTCCAGTTTTCAGAGTTTTCTGGAGCTAGTTAATCTGAGTTTCAATTTTGACTGGCAGTATCAGCTCGCTCTGACATCTGATTAACCTGTACTTACTGCTGATAACACATGCGTGCACACACTCAGGTATTGCAGCAGAGTTTCTGTTCAACTCTTATCTGCATTTTACTGTGAGCTGACTGAAAGAGAATAAAGGGAATATTTAACCACTTGGGAAGGAAGGACTATAAACACAGTTCCTCAGGGGGCAATGACAGAAGCTGTAATAACAAGCACATGAGGCAGGAAAATCAGCAGTATAATCTTAAACCAAAGTGAAACTGGAAAGTCCCTGGGACCAGGAGCCAGCAATCACCACCACGGGGTAAAGCAACCTGAGGGCCACACATGAGGTGTTTGCAAGTCAGGAAACTGTCAGTAGAGTGGGGCCTGCTGAAGCAGCTGGAGAGGGAGGGACCCAGCAATCAGCACTACAGTGCTGCGAGGGCTCAATAAATGATTTTTCTAGATCTGTAAAACATCATGCTATACTTCTGAAACAGATTTATTGCTGTCTCCCGCCTCCCTCTCCCAATGGCCCTGCCCCAGCAAGCTCTTACCGCAACACACCATTCCTGGGGCTGTCACCTTTCTTTTTCTTTTCATCGTCCAGTTGGTGACTCTCCATGCTCTCAGTCTTTCATAAGAGTGACCGTATTCATTGGTGCGTTGTTGTGTGTCCCCCCCATTACCCACATGCTCGTTGTACTTTTGAAGTAGGTTGGAGAGCGATTTTTGTCTTTTCCTCTAAGAACTCAGCTTTTTTTTGGTCATGCTTTCCTGTCTGTTCTGAATGCAGTCAGTTACAGATGCATACTCCACTTGTCCTAAACGAAGTAATTAAGTAAGGGTCAAAAAATTAATGGAAAAACTATGTATAGTTATGCTTCTGTCTGTGTGTCAGTGAAAAGTGGATGGAGTGCTGGCATAAAGTTACACTGATATCTTTGTGAAAAGAGGTTGCAAGAATTGCTGCTGCTGGGACTATTTCTTGTAAGGAATTTCAAGAACATTGTACTATCATGATGAGAAATTTATTATAGTCCATTTTTAATAGTTGTAAGGTGACCTATGGTGTAGCTTTCTGTCTTTATTTAATCTGGCTTTTCTGGGTCTCAGCAATGGTACATCTGGAGAGTGCAGAAAATGTAGTAGTATGAAGTTTTAATGATGAAAACTTCTGTAAACTTTGGATGGTGCAGATAGGTAAACCTTATTGTCTACCTGAAATATGGAGTTCTTTTTCTAAGTAAATTTTAAAACAAACCTATGCTGTGTTGTACAGGAAAGGGAAATTTTTGGGAGTGTTGCAGTAGGCATCTTACTCCAACATTCAAAACTAAATGAAGGAAAGATCGTTGCCAGTTCTTTACTGAACAGAAGGGAAAAGGCTGTATTCCTCCTTATTAAAGTCTTGATGACAAATGGGTATAAATATTTCATCAGCCGGAAGAATACTTTGTTACCATTCAAACTTAGTCGTATGCTTTCATGAACTCCAGAGACTTACGAATTGGAATAATTTTATAATCTCTGACAAAGACTACTTTTATTAAATAATATATACTAAATTGCCAGAAGTTTGCAAGAGCTATTTATTTAATAAAAGGAAGAAAATAATTAAATTTGAAAATAGGTTTTGGGAGAGGGGATTTTTTTAAAGCAGGTCCTGCAGTAGGGTTCGGCTTTACAGTGTGGGGTTTTGTGTAATTATTGGTTGTCTTAATAATTACTCAGTTAAGTAAGAACAGTGTATCCTTATGGCCTCAAATGCTTGCTTACTCTGTATGAAGGAAGACAAAAAAAAAGAAAAAAGACAAAAAAGTTTGTTTACCTTAAAATATTTACCTTACAAGTTCCACACCTCACTCCTTTGGATTTCAATGGATATTTTCTGTGTAAACAGTATCTAGGGTAAGCTACAGACATTAAAGTGTAGTCTAAGAGTCTGTGAACCCCAGCAGTTACCACCAGGCAATACTGCATCATGCATATCTTCATCTGTCTTTAAGCAGGTAAAAATAGTGACCATGAGAAAAATGTATCTGGCTCATCTGTTAATAGGGCTGCTGGATCTCACTGGTTTTGCCTCTTGATATACACTCAAGGATCTATAGATCTGTAGCTCTCACTACTCTTTGGTTTGAAAAACATGGAAGTTTTTGCATGTTCTGAGGGAGGCTAGCCTGAAGAAAGGGTTGGGTAAAGTGCCAGCAGGCATTCTGCAGGGAGGGCTGGGCTGGCCTGTGAGAGCAGGCATGCTGGGAGCTGTGGGTGCCAGTGGCCATACAGAACTTGGGGCATCCTGGCAGGACCCCTGCCAGGCGAGAGGGGCAGGCCCAGGGATGGCAGCCAGGGTTGGTGACAGTCCAATGACCACCAGGAGAGCCTGTAGCAAAAAGGCAGAGTCAAGGTCTAGCCAGGAAATCAAGTCCGCAGGTTAGGGTTCAGGTCTGGATGAATGGGGTATGCGCTCATGCAGAAGCATGGCTGTAGGATAGCTTGAACAGGGGCCAGGGGTGATGGCCTCTGGTTAAATGCAGCTCCTAAGAGAAGCCGATGCCCTGATGTTGCAAGCTTTTGCAAAATTATGTAATCCATTGTCTTGCTTATGTCTCTGCATGTGCTGGGCATTACTCTGTGGTGATTGTTGCAGCTGGTAAGCAGTTTTATGTGCTGATCTTGCTTGAGTCAGAGCTCACATGTCTGTCTGCTGCAGGTCTGTTTTCTCCTAATATTTTGGATTCCTTAACACCTTTGTTTGTCAGAATACAGCCCACTCAAGATAAGAATTGTTCTGGCATGGATTACTAAGAAACCTGACACAATCTTATTGCCTAGTCAAAGATCAATTCTGGATTTTGAGGTAGTTTACTTTTGAGTGATTGTGATAAGATCTTTTATCAGGGGCATATGTAACTTGTAAACTTGCATGGTTGTCTTTTCATCTTTTGACAGCCACATTTTTTAAGTGTTTTCTTTGTACATATAGAGAAAACCAAACCTCTAATGGATTTCATTTTTATACGGAATGCCATTATCTTTCTGGTTTTGTGACATTGCACTGTACTTCCTTTCTACCTCTGAATTAGCAAATATATCAACTGCTTCAGAATCTGACTGTCATCTGGCAGTTTTTCTTCCTTTTTCACTGACATCTGGTAGCTGAAGGTACAGAATGAACTGTGGTTTACAACTCCTCATTTTTCCTCCTCTTTTCTTGTTCCTGGAGCCCAGGAGGCCAGTGAATCATTTCTGAAATCACTTTAGGTCTGAGGTCCTTGAAAGAGAGAGTTATTGTTCAGAGAACAAGTCCAGCAGAACAGGGCTTTCTCAAACTTGTCCCTGTCAAATGGATATTTTTTTTTTTGCCCTTGAAGCTAAGGTATATGAATTAGCAGTTTCAAAATCACCAGTCTTTGTACTTTGTGACCTTTTTCTGGCTGGCCTTTCTCAGTAGTGATGAGAGGAAAGCAGTATTCATAGTCCGTAACATTACTTCCTAGTGTTTGCAGTAGTGCCTCTGCTTCCAGACTGATGAGAGCAGTGTTTCCCCTGTGTTCTGGACAGAACTAGACAAGGGATCTGTAGTCTTGGAAAGGCTTTGTTACATCATCCCTCAAAAATAGAATTGCATGCTAAACCAGTATCTAACTCCAGCAACACATGCAGCCTGTATTAAAAGATTTAATTAAATGAGACACACGCCTTGACCCCATTTTTGTATCTGCTTGAAGTATTGCTGTTAATTTACAACACGAATGTATAAAAATCTAAATGTTGAGATACAGAGAGCCTTTGTCTCTGAGATTTGACCATTTTCCAACTAGTGTTATGCTTCACAGTGGACTAAAAGATTGGGAAAAGTTGATCCAAATGTGAACTTCACCAAAGTCTGTTACGGGGCGGATGTGACTCTTTACATCAGGCGTAAAGCCATCAGCCTCTCCAGAAGGTGGCAAGCAATAGTTTGGTGGAGGAACAGATTATTCTTTTCTTAGATGAGTGACCAGTAGTTTGTGTTTTAGGGGAGCTGACAAAGGTGAGTTGCCCCAGAGACTGAGATGGCTTATAAAGCAAAAATGATTGCCAAAGTAGGATTCTCTTCTGTGAGGGTATATGAGCTGAAAAAGAGATGTGAGTTTATTAGATAAGATGACCCTTCAAGTCTTATCTGAGTCCAGATGGATGTAGACTTGTTTCTTCTAATTTCCCTTCTCTTGTGACTTTATAAACCTTCATAAACTGCATTGTCTATTGTGGATATACCAAGTAAATCCTTTTATTAGCCATTTATGTTGACCTGAGTTTGAGAGAGGGCTTGTATCATCTAACTTCAAGGAATTTGTGCCCATAGGCTCGTGCAATCCATAGATGGTACTGAACTACTCTCAGTAAGCCAGTAGCCCAAAACATTTCTTAGAGGCTGTAAAGGATAGTGGAGTTGCACAGGTCAATGCACAAGCCAGAAACTCAGTGCCTAAGAAGAAGGGATATTTCCAGTGCTGAAGAGGAAATCTCATTGGAATGCTGGTGAGAAGCCCAAGGACTGCAAAGGAGTATAAAGGTAGAGGACGTTATCACAAATTTTACAATTGGCAAATTAGAGACAGAGAAAAATGAGATGATATTTCTAGGGTGCGCACCAAATTCTTCTGTCCTGATACTTTAGCCCATTCCTATGCCATGTTTTCAAGATCAGGTTTCTTCCAGCTCCTGTTAGTTGCTTCCCATCTGGTGGTTGCCTTCACTAGTGTAAAGGTTGAGCAGACTGTTAGGTCAGCATGCTTCTGAGATAAGATCCCATTTTTAGAATTAGTTCAGTTTTCATTAGTGAATTAACTGGACATATAAATATTTATTACTATCTCAGATGTCTGATTACAACAGGGAATAAATAATTCATTATAGAAAATTACCTTTGTACAATTGATACCACAAGGATATAAATCAGATATGGCAATTTCCAAAAAAGCAACACAATATATTGTTTTTGCTGGAACACCCTCAATTCAGTATCTTTTTGATGAAACCACTGCTGTTCTCAGGTGGGTAACAGACTTTCCACTGTGTGAGCAGTAGTGATGTGAGAAAGTCTATTTACAGAAATGTGTGTATAAGTATATTGACAGTTGTGATGATTTAGGGAATCTGTATACAATCTATGATTTCTGTCTGATACTGGGAGATTTCTGTGTGTAAGTCATTCACACTACATGCATCATTTTAAATGGGGGTGTATTTGCTTTGTGTGTTGTACTTCTGCTTCTGTAGGCTGGTTGAAATAAACTTTGCACCTGCCAAAAGCTAACAAAGAGGAAAAATTAAATTTTGATGAGTAGATGACATTAAATAAAGGATTGAATACTCTGTGGGACAAGCTTTAAACTTAAATTGGGAAGCTAGACTTCAGTGAGAGGTTTTGGTCACAGAGTGGAGGAAGTCTGGAAGATTAAAGGAAAGCAATTCTTATTGGCCATTTTAAAGGAAAATCAGCCTCTTTTCACAAAAAGGGTGCTTGCTGCACCGATCAGGAGGAATAACTTAGAAAAGAAGAGCCACTGTGTTTTGGAGTAAATGCCCCAAGGTTGAAAGAAGAGATTGAGGACTCGATTGTAGTGGGTTAGAAGCTGAAAGAGTTTTAGATCTCAGAAAGCTGAGACAGTGAAGTCTTAAACCAAGATGTTTATTGTTTTGACTGTTTATTGATGTTCCTTGTAACAGCTAAAGGGGGTTTTCAGAACCCCTGCTAAGTCTGTGCATTTTTCTATTTCTCCTCACACGTACCTTTAAAAATACCCTTGTTGTGGAGCTGTGAGAGAGGGTTTCAAGGCACTGGAGAATGAGCTGTGAGCATACCTCTGTGGCTGGCTGAGCTGGTCCACAAACTCATGTGTCCGACAAGGGAAGCCAAAATGCACATGGTTTGAGCGTCAAGGGACACTTTTAAACATAGCAGTCCACGGGGTTGCCTCTGCACTGTTACCTGGAGACAGCTGATGAGACCTCTGCAAGGGCTATTGCAACAGGATATTGCTGTAATGTTTAGGGAGATGTAGCTGATGATGCCTATGTAGGAGACACCTTTCAATACAAGGTATTGAAAGGTACTAGTTTGTCCAATTTATAAACAGCATGTATAAAATATGATTTCTGCAGTACAGGAAGTGAGTTACAGTCAAGAGTATCTCGTAATTTCTCCCAGCTCCTAGGGTTGTATTTGAAATGTCAACACTCTTTGTAATGCTATCTAGTAAAAGGAACATCCTAAAATATGTGTCGTGGTTTTAACGCACTCGGCTAGCTGCAAACACCACACACCTGCTTGCTCACCTTCCCCCTTCTGGGGAGGGGGGAGAGAATTAAAGGGGTAAAGGGAAAAGAGACTCATGGGTTGAGATAAGAACAGTTTAATAAATAAACTACAATAAAATTGAAAATAATAAAGTTAATAATAATGTTGATAGTAATATATACAAATATACAAATGAGTGATACACAGTGCAACTACTCACCACTCAATGACCAAGGGTCAGCCTGTTCCTGGCTTAAAATCCCGGAACAGAGTCCCAAAACTGCAATCCCAGAAAAGAGATAAGAGCCCAAGTGTCTGAGAGACCGACAGCCAACCAACAGACAAGATGACCTCGAGAGAGGGGTGACCCAGAGAGAGAGACAGCAAACTTCCAGACAGAGCCTCATCTATATACTGGGCACGATGTGCATGATATGGAGTATACCACTGACCAATTTGGGTCTCAATCCTAAACCTAAGGTCGAATCCTGGGCCAGTAATTGGGGCTGTGCTCCCTCCCAACTTCTCCTGTACCTGCAGACACTGGCACAGCAGAGAAACTGAAGAGTCCTTGACTGTCCTGGCAACAACTATAAACATCAGGATGTTATCAGCCTCCTCAGCACAAATCCAAACTGCAGCCTCACACTAGCTGCTATGAAGAAAGTTAGCTCTGTCTTGGCTGAAACCAGGACAGAAAGACAGTAAAATCCTTACAGCACATCACTCATACCCTGTCAAGATACCTTTCTTGAATGGATGCAGTCAATTGCTGTTTTGTTCATCATGCTTTTATTCTGCTTTAAGTGTTGCTCTTTTAGTAGGTACCCTCTGATTAAACAGAGAGGTGGGAACTGGGGTTATTTGCAGAGGGTATCCTCACTCAAGAAAAATGACCCATTGCTCTATGATGTGATAGAACATAAAGTCTGTAGATTAAAGCATTGTTAAAAAATTGATGCAGACATACTGCTGTAGATCCTGCTTCGTATTGTGTGTACAGTCTAACTTACTTTTATGGTGAGAGTCTCAGCTGATTTCTCAGTTCAGTGCTGCTTATTAACTATTCTCTATCTTTTTTTGGTTAGTTGAATAATATGACAAAGTGTTTTCCTGTTTCAAGTTCTGAAAGCCCACACTACTGAACACAGAACTGTTCCATAAACTGAACAATATGTAAAACAAAACTGAATAGCTGCTAATGAACTGCTAAAGGCTGGTTATTTTAGGTCGTAGTTGCTGTACCTAGTGCATGGTGCAGCATCCTTACTTGTCATATTTTCTCTTTGTAAATTAAGTTCAGGCATTCTCATAACTTTCTTCAGGAGCATCTGCCCAAGAGTTAATCTGGGAAAAGAGGCCAGTTTGTTACTTTATTCTGTGTTAAACTCTGTTCTGAAAATTCATGGACTATTTCTTTGTTGTTACTGAATTGTTCTCTCTTCAAGATCACAGCTCTTGGAGGTGTTAATCTCCCTCAAATGCCTTGAAGCAGTAGGAATTGAAATTGATTAGTGCTTTTCAGTGTGAAATACCTGGCAGGAGCAAGCTCTGGGAATTTTTGCTTGTGTCCATATTGACATCTGTTCTTTCTCCAGGGCGCTTGTACCTTTTCCCTCAATGGGATAATTGAGTGATTTGGTAATGTGTTTTTGTATTAGTGGACATTAGGCCTATATGTAAATCACTTTGAGACTTTGAGGCATCTTCCCTTGTGCAATAAAGACAAATCAGATCTTTCTTATTGATGATGATATATCAAAATGTATAATAAAATGTACCAATGTCTAAAGTCCTCTTTGAAGTTACAAAACCAGACTTTTTACTGGATGAATCTGGAGAGGATCAGAGTACTGCAGCAATGTTGGTTGCTATGCAGGTCAGAATATACAAATGCATACGTCATGAAGATAAGAAAAGGTCCATTGGTTATTATATTATATTGTGGAAAGTTATTTTTGCTTTTTTTTCCCCCTGAAACTAGCTTCCCATCAGAGTTTCTAACACATTCAACTTTCTGCTTGCCTTAAATATTAGCAAATGGTAAGGTCTTTTTTGGGTTCAGATCAGCAAAATAACGAAGTTGGTTTTGTTCCTCTGTGCATATTAAGACATTATTAAATAACATCTACAGGTGTAACAGCTCTGAGCAGCTTCTATCTGTATCACTATTTTTCCTTCTCTTTTACCTGTCTGTACCCCAAAATCCCTACTGGATTTTCAAGTTCAGTCATTAACTGTGAACAGCAGTGGACATTGACTGACTCTGTCAGTCACATCGGCTGGGAAGATGTCAAGCCAATTGCTTGTGGATTTGCCTTGGTCTTTGTTACTGAATGCGACTGAGATGGTTATAAATCCAGATAGCATAACCTGAATAATAAATTTATAGTTTATTAAACTTAATTCTTTAAAGGTTCTTTTGATAACTGCTCCATGAAGATAGCTGCTGAAGGAAGTTTAAAATTAATGGATCCTATATCACATGCCTATTATTATTTTTGAAGCCTGTTAGAGAAGAGAAATTATGCAAATTGGTGTCACGCTAGGCTACTGCACACATGCTGGTAATGCATAACAACGAGCTCACTGATGAAAATACTCCATCTTAAGCAAGAGTCATTGTCAGCACTAAGAGCTGTTCTTTGTGTCATGGTTAACAGTTTATTATTATTTTTCTTATGTATAAAGGAGAGTGTTCTTATTAAAAATCCTCATTAGAATAAAACTGCTGCAGAAGTAATACTGGAGGACTATAGGGATGAATTATGATTTATTACGTTACACAATTAAGGTATATTGTGAAACAATAGGAAGATCCCTTCAAAAAATTAAGCAGTTGTTCCTCGCTCTCTGTGAATGACTAAGTGGCTTTAATTCTTCAGCTCCTGCATGTAAAAGACTTGATAAATAGATCAGGCTCAGGATCAATTAACGTCACAGGGATCTTTTGTATTAATGAAGCCAAGCTGCTAGGATTGAACCGGTTTATCTGTACCCTTCGTGACAGCGTCTTAAGCTAACACACACGGCATTGTCTGTCTAGTATTGAACATGGGAACCAGCCGCAGAACACATAGTTTTGTGCAGCACTGGCTGATACAAGCGCTCCCTATGAGGAATCTGTCTTAGTCCTGAAGAATTCTGATATCCTTAGCAGGACAAAAATCTAATACAAGCTGGTTTCAGAAAATAGGTCGCTAATGTAAGTTTTCAGTTATTTTCTTCCCTGGTTTATCCTACATCTGTCTTAGATTTCTTTTTCTTCATCTGTACACAAAGCATATCAAGTTTTTCTGATTAGACTGCAGTGAAGAGCCTGGTTTTGATCTAAGGGTCATCATTCTGTTACAGCCCTTCATCCTTCCGTTTTAACACTAACAGATGCGTTTTGTTTGCCCTGTTAAATTGCTGCCAAAGGAGGCGGAGTAAACCTTCTCGGGTATTGATTTTTCACCCATGAGGACTGCAGCTCATAGTCACTTGATTTGCCACCTGCAGTTTGTAACTAAATGGGCTCATGGGTTTATAAACTTCATTTTAGCGCTGAGTTTGCAGCCTGAGGTGAAATTGATGTGTTAGCTGGTAGTCATTTGTAACAACTTTGATGGGTTTTGCTTGTTGAAATTCTCTTTAACTGGCTAATATAAATAACGTTTTTGCAATAGAAATGTCACTAATCAGAATTTCCTGTTTGAGTTGTTGATCTTAACTGGCTCTCAGATGTTTGAATCTGGTCTTCGGTAATCATTTCTGCTTAATATTTTTGGGCTTAGCTGATGCTGGAGTTAGTGGTACCAGCTGTCTTCCTGTTTGGTTGTGTTCTCTCTGCAGTACAACAAAAGGTGTAGGTTGTGTTGGGAGGTGCCAGTGTCCCAGGAGACTGCAGGCAAACAGTGGCATTGCCTTTTCCATCTGCTCTCCTGACATCAGCAGTAAAATTATGCTGTGTCTTNTCAGAATATACAAATGCATACGTCATGAAGATAAGAAAAGGTCCATTGGTTATTATATTATATTGTGGAAAGTTATTTTTGCTTTTTTTTCCCCCTGAAACTAGCTTCCCATCAGAGTTTCTAACACATTCAACTTTCTGCTTGCCTTAAATATTAGCAAATGGTAAGGTCTTTTTTGGGTTCAGATCAGCAAAATA